>WWET01003688.1:104268-115659 GCA_011038615.1 Limnodynastes dumerilii | reverse complement strand
ATGCGATGCACTGATTCTTAATCAGTGCGCCTGGAGCCGGCAGACTGTCAGAGATCTGACAGCCGCTGGACTCCTGCGGCACCACTTGGTCCGTTTGGCGCCTGGAGCTCGAGCTCCAGTTGCTCCGCCCTCCCTGCGCCCCTGGCCATGACGGTCCCCAACAGCCGTTTCGGTGCTGCTAGAGCACCTTCGTCAAGGGGTATTTGCCAAAATGAATCAAATCATATACCCCAGATCTTTAAATAAACCCACAAATGACACACCTGTGAAAAGCCGCAGTCCTCTCATCGCTAGTGACAGGAACTGGAAGTGACCGCATCGCGTCTAGTTGCTAAGTGCTAGACCCACAGAGTGCTCTGAGTCTGGCAAAAGACATCTGACCAATGAAAGTGCAGCAATATGTAAACACCGATACACGTGGACTGAGAAGCATAGAAAAACTTTATTGAACATACACACTCGCTTCAGTCCGGCGCAAAGTGGACAATAAAAACGGCTAATCCACAAACAAATATGCAAACTTATAAAAATTAAAATCAGGCACTGAATAGACTGGGAAAGGTTTAGATGTGATCCCAAAAGACTAGAACAACAGATGATGATAAGCAAGGATGACATAGAAATGCCATGGTTGCTAGACTACCACAGTTACAACACATCACAAAGTGTATAAACAAACAAATCACTAATGCCCCCACTTAAGCAAATATAGTACTGCAATAATATATGTAAAGATGACCATCAGTGGTCTTTCAATAATAACCAACCGTACAGTCCAGAAACTCGCAACCAAAAAGTTTAACATCATGATTATATCATTGATTGTGTTCATTCAAAACTTTATCAGAGCGGTTATAATCCAATCTCAAGTAATAACGCAAGTTATTCAAATGAAAGTCAATTATCTCAACCAACATCAGACAAAAGTGCTACAATCATAAAAATCAATCAAATGGTCGCTAAGCAACCACAGTCACTGCAATACTTGCCAAGTAAAAAATTCACATCACATAATGGTTTATAGAGTTGCACTAAATTATAGATTGTTAGTAAGGTCATAGTCAAGGCAAATTGCGGTCCAATTTCAAAGAATAACACAAGTGATTCAAGTGTAAATGAATCGCTACCATCATTGAACAGAAGGAGTTCTGAAATACACAGAATTAATGAAATTGGGCCGTATTCAGAGCTCTGCCCGCAATACAATTGAGGCCGGAGTTCTGCGAAAAGTGCTACTGCACATGCGCAGTAATTTTGGAACGTAATCTACATTACTTCTTGCAACGTAGATTGCGTACATTTAACGTAGATTTAAAACTTATCTACGTTGCAAGAAGTAACGTAGATTACCTTCCAAAATTACTGCGCATGCGCAGTAGCACTTTTTGCAGAACTCCGGCCTCAATTGCATTGCGGCCGAAGCTCTGAATCCTGCCCATAATCTGCAGCCCCCACATTTGAATACTCCCTTTTGTGCTGACAGCCATGTTTTCTTAGGTTTATTCACAATATCAGTCTTGACTAAAGAGTCTTTCAAATTAGCATTCCTTCTAAAGCAGAACAATGGAGGTTGCAATAGGCTTGATCCAATTCTGGGGTCCGAACTCAAAATATGCCAATGGGTATGGACTGCTTGTTTTAAAACTCTAGACATAGGTGAGAATTTAGTAGAGAAAACCAGTCTATCACTCGTGTCAGTCGTGTTGTGATGGAAATCAAGAAGTTTGTTATGATCCAATGCCAAGCATCTCTCAATGGCTGAATTAACCTCAGAGGGTCGATACCCCCTTTCCAGAAATCTATTGCCCATATCATGAAGAGCCTGTTTGAGACATGTAATGTCTGAAGTTATTCTAGTCACCCTTAGCAATTGGGAATATGGCAGACCGCTCTTAAGCGGCTGTGGATGATAGCTGTCCGCTCTTAAAAGTGTGTTCTTGTTAGTACTCTTTCTAAACAATTTAGTGCTGAATCCTGTCTCACTTTGTATGATGGAAACGTCCAAAAAGTGAATTTCATGTTCACTGGATTCCATAGTAAATTTGATTGTGGTGTCTAAAGAATTTAACTTCTCAATAAAGTGTTCCAATTGTAAAAATGAGCCATTCCATAGAAAAAAAAATCGTCGATAAAACGAACATAAAAAACCAGTATCTTTAAAAAAGTGGATCCTAAAACAAAAATCGGTGTTCATACTGGTGCATGAACAAATTGGCATACGATGGGGCCATGTTGGACCCCATCGCTGTGCCTTGTAACTGTAAATAATATGAAAATTGAAACAAAAAATAATTCTTGGTCAGTATAAATTCAATCAATGATAGCAGAAACTGGATCGATGGTCGGTAGACATCAGATGAGGATATTGTTCTGGCCACAGCTTCAATCCCCTCACTATGTATAATGCTAGTGTATAAACTGCCGACGTCTAAAGTAACCATCAAGCACTTTTGACCATTGTGTTCAATCGAATTTAAACGTTTCATAAAATCAGTAGTATCACGAATATAGCTGTCTGTAGTTTGTACTACAGTTTGTAACCAGAAATCTACGTATTGCGATAATGGCTGACACAGTGAGCCTCGGGATGATATGATTGGGCGGCCTGGAATATTGGCCAAAGTCTTGTGCACTTTTGGCAGTACGTAGATCAATGGTACAATTGGAAAATCCTGTCTCAAAAATATGGATGTAGCTTCCGTTATGTGTCCTTCATCAACAGCTTCCCTCAATAGATGATCTATCTCATTTTTAAATTCTGTTGTGGGATCAGAGCTGAGTTTTTTATAACATTTTATATCAGACAATTGTCTGCTGATTTCATCAATATATGACAAAGTGTCCATAATGACCACCGAACCCCCTTTGTCCGCGGGTCGTATAGTAATTGCATCATTGTTGGCTAGACTAGTCACTGCTTCCTTTTCATATTTGGTCAGATTGTGGAAACGTATAACGTTGTTAGAAAGATGTTCATGTAGATCCCTTTTAACTAATGAATGTGTCTATTGACGGGTTTTGTACCTGAGGCTCAAATTTAGATTTTGGTTTAAATTTATCAATGGTAACAGTTTGTGTTTCAAGTGTGTTAAAAGTTCTGGAAAGTGATCCTTTAGCTTAAGTAGATGTTGGAATTTATATATATCGACCTCAAGATCAAACGGGTCTGACGTGGTAGTTTATACAAAAGATAGGCCTTTGTTGAGGATTGACATCTCGGCCACCGATGGGGAATAAGAAGACAAATTAAAAACTACTGTTTCTGTTTGCTGGAATGACCTTCTCTCTGATTTCTCTCTAATTCGTTTACCACCCCTTCTGCATGGTTTTTTATATGACTTCTGGTCTTTATGTCCTCCCGAGAAAAAGGACGTGTATTCTTAGTGGACTTGCTTGACTGAGAATGGTCAGAGTCACTGTAAGAGGCTTGGGAGTCAAGGTCAGTAAAGGATCTATCCTCAAATCTACCCCTATTTTTTCTTTGAAAGGATGGCTTAGGGCGCCCTCTATTGTTGCCTGTCAGCCAGGAATATACTTGCCCATCCTTATAGTCATCTTTGACAATTCTGTATTTGTTTTTTAAATTTCAGAAGATCCGTTTCAAATTGACAAATATTATCATCTAACCCTTGACGAAAGTGCTCTAGCAGCACCGAAACTACTGTTGGGGACCGTCATGGCTAACATGCCTGTGAATATATGATGCCTTTTGATCAGGATAGCGGGCTTCTACCTCGGATGAGTTATTTTTCATATATTTATTTTTTCAATGCAAGCCTGCTTATTCCTGTTTAACTTTTTGACTCATGTTAGCCATTGAGAAATATGCCTGGATCTAATATATGCCATTCATTTTTCTTACTGGTGCCTCTGTATTTATTGAAATCACTGTATTCATGAAAATGTATTTATAGACAAATACATTCTGGTGCGCTGAGCAGCATGCTTGCAGGGGTGTTACCCCTGTTTAGCACAATACACATACGGAAGCACCCTGTTATATTTATTTATTGTTGTGTGCATGTGCATCATTTTACCAATATATATATATATTGACGTCTGATTAAGGTTTCTTGCATGGACACAAAATATAGAGGCCTTTATAACTTTACCACTCAAACTCTAAAAAACAATGAAATTACGATATTAAGGCTGGAGCCTTAATGGACGTGTTCCTTAAGCTATACAGACATGGTATACCATCACGTCTTGTCGTTCGCTGCAGATTCAGCACTATCATGGAGTGAGATTGCTGTCAATTACAAAATGGTGGATCTGCTAATTCACAGAATTGTTGGTTTGATTACCAGGGATAATCACATGAAAATGGGCATTATCACATGAAAATTAACTTTGTAAATTAGCCCAAAAAGCTGCGATGTCCCTCACAGACTCTTGCACTGCCTGACTGAAGGAAGTTCAGCTTTGGCAGCTGCAGCTGGCGTTCCCAGACTCCTCCCCCTCCATCTTCAGAGCAGCAGTCATAGGTCCTTTTCTATCACATGCTGCTCCTGCTGCCTGTTACCTAGCAGCAGACCACGCTGCACTAATCAGCCATTAAAGTGAATGAAAATGGCTGCTGTCTCTGTCTCTTCCGTTTATATAGCTAGATCTGCAAGCTATATATCAGGGAGCAGAGTTTCACTATCCCTTAAATGACTGCCACAGTTACTTATTAGAGTCTTATTAATGCAAGTAACTGCTGCCTGTTAATCTTTAATGAAAGCTGATGGGTGCTTATGTAACCGTTATCTCACCTTCTGTCCCGTTCCCCTTCTCCTCCTCTGACTGCTGTTCCCCTTCTACTCTGGATGAGGCAATCATTAAAGGGATTAGTGAACACTGATAGCTTTGTAGATCTAGCTATGTAAACAGGAGAGCCAGAGACTGCAGCCATGTTTCATGGTCCATGAAGGCCTTTTGAAGTTTTAACCAGCTGGGAGCCTCTGCGCATGTGCAGAGGTTCTCAGCAGCTGTTAACTCTTCGGAAGGGCTTCACAGGACCTCAGAAGTCCGTTGGGGCTTGCAGGGAAGGCAAGTCTTTTTAAATAGCAAGCTTGATTTACATCCCAGTGACGTGTAGCTTGGCCTTTGTCCCGCAGTCAGATGTGTCAGCTCCCGGTTGCTCCTGTATAATCTCTCATATAAAGGTAACAATGCTGCAGGGACTCTTACATTCAAATCTCCCAACCCCTGGCTCGTACAGTGAATAATTATGACGTCACTGGGTGCGGGGGAGGGAGTTTCCTCACGCGTCCGTCGGTAATATAACTATTTAATTACAGAAAATTCAATTTTATAATTTCCATATGTACCTCCAGGAGGAGGTAATATGACTGACTTCTCCTTCAGCACACAGAGTAAAATATCTGTGCGAGGGACGTCAGCCATGTTTCTCCTCTCATGTGAAGGCAGTCTCAGTGCACCCAGCAGAGGGCTCTCACTTGACATGCGCAACGTTATGAGCTGTGTGATATTTCCTATCTCTATAATGGGAACATCTTCCTAAAAATAAACTGCACATCTTCCTAAATTGTAAATAAACTGTCATTTTCTCTGACACCTCACCCCCCAAAGGCACTCTCCTGGCACAATAGCTCTCTAACAAAAAAAAACAGCTAATGAAAAGACCCTTTCTACACTGAGTTATGCCTTCCCAATTCAATGTTAATGTAATATAGACTTTTAAAACTGGAATTAGAAAAAAACGACAACATTTTCCAGTTTAACCTGTTCCAGTTTTTTTATTTTTTTATATTTCATGATAGATTTTGGCATGCAGCACAGGGAGACGATTCTGTATAGACTGGTGAAAATGTTATCTTAATGCGTGAAACATTTTCTGAGCTATAGCCCCTCAAACACCATGCCCCCCCTCTCTCCAAAAGTCAATGGCGGAATGCTGTTTATTATAGTCAACCTTAATATAAGGGCATGACTGTGCCCTTATAATATATATAAATAGTGGCTATAATGAAATTACCTAGATACCGGCAATTCATAAAAATAGCAATTTATTTATGACACATAAAAACAATTATGTTTATCACATATAAAACATGGATTCAGGATTGCATTAGGTATATTACCCTATTAGATAAAAAAAATATTCTTAAATTAGATCCAACTCTACTGTATAACTGAGATACTTTGTTTCCTTTTACTGTGGAATACTTGCAATATCACTAAGCAAAAGATAGTAACCATATAAGCCTTTGTTGATTATTTACTGTGGGGTATTTAAAGTCCGTGAGCAAGAGATGGTTAAATGTTCTGTTGTCCGCGTTAGTCCCGGAATTACCCACTGTGTTTTGTGGGCTATATTATAATACTAGTTCCCGCTTCCAGAATCAAAGGCTTACAGTGACACGTGAACCAACCAAATTGATAGTCCACTTTGCAGAATAGAATGTCTATTTCCACCCACAAATGTCCAGAGGTATACACACAAGGAAGCTGGTACTATGCTTACGGTCCTGGTGTCTGCGTTGATCTGGGCTTACCCGCAATGTTGTGGGTTGAATCAGTTACCACCTAGTAGTGATTCTGCTTTTCTTTTATACAACCCTATGATTTCATCACTCTTACAAGGCCTATATTTGTCACGTTCAAGGGAGTAATGGGATCGGTACCGGGTTTCAGGGAGTGAGACAGTGGAGCAGGTGTAAAATGGAAGTTGGCTAGTTTAATATACGATTGGTTCATACAGTAAATATGACAAGGTGAGGAGTAGGCAGTCTCTGGTAACTAGACAGAAAGTCTGGCACTGATTAGCGCAGGAGTATGAAAGTCTGTGGACCAGGAGACACAAGGCCGGACTGGAGCCAGTGGAACAGGACCTGAGTCACAATGCAGGTCTGGAGTAAGCAGTGCAGAACTAGAGTTAGTGGTGCAAAACCTGGAATCAGCGGTGCAGGACTGGAGTCAGCGGTGCAAGACTGGAGTCAGCGGTGCAGGACTGGAGTCAGCGATGCAGGACTGGAGTCAGCGCTGCAGGACTGGAGTCAGCGCTGCAGGACTGGAGTCAGCGATGCAGAGCAGGGGTCAGCAAGACCAGAACTGGAGTCAGCAAGGCAGAGCAGGAATCAACAAGGCCAGGACTAGAGTCAGCAAGGCAGAGCAGGAATCAGCAAGGCCAGGACTGGAGTCAGCAAGGCAGAGCAGGAATCAGCAAGGTCAGGAGTCAGTAGAGCAGGAGGATCATGCATCCGAAAGACGAGTTGTTCTGGCAATGAATGTCAGAACTGACAGCATTTAAAAAGGGCGCCTTAAGCGCCTATTGGCTGGAGGGCTGCGGCAAGCAGAAATCATTGGTGGAACGGCGGCACATGATCCAGGTAAGATGGCGGCGCCCATGGACTGATGCGCCGCGGTGTTTGGCACCAGAGTCCACGTGGAGGATACCACGGCAAGACTGGTGAGTATGACTGAGGCTGTCACTGTTTCAGTGACAATCTCTGATGGCTGCGAGGACCCGTGCACCGGGAGAGAGGGTTTGAGCAGGGAAATATGAAAAGAATTAGGAATCCTGAGGTATGGTGGCAAGTCCAATTTTACGCTACCGGATTAATGACTCCACGGATTGTAAATGGTCCCAGATACCTTGGAGCGAATTTCATGGTAGGAACTTTAAGTCGCAGATTCCTAGAAGACAGCCACACTCGATCTCCAGGATGAAGAGGGGGAATGGCTTTTCTTTTCTGATCTGCATGTATTTTGTATCTCTTGGACGTTTTTAATAATGCAGATCTTTTCCAGATTTGAGAAAACTTTTCCAAGGAGGATACTGAGGCAGGAACGGATTCAGCCGGCAGAAGATTGAAGTGTGGAACCCTAGGTTGCAGACCGTAAACTACTTTGAAGGGTGTATTGTCCAGAGATTCGTGGTAATGATAATTGTGGGAAAACTCCGCCCATGGCAATAAGTCCACCCAGTCGTCTTGAGAAGAGGAAACATAAAGTCGAATGAATGTCTCTAAGTCCTGGTTTACTCGTTCGGTCTGACCATTGGTTTGCGGATGATAGGCGGTTGAAAATTTGAGATTGACATGGAGACTCTTACAGAGAGCTCTCCAGAACCGGGCAGTGAATTGTACTCCTCTATCGGAAATTATCTCCTCAGGACAGCCGTGAAGACGGAAAATTTCTGAAATAAAGAGTTGTGCAAGGGTTGGTGCGGAGGGTAATCCCTTGAGTGGGATGAAGTGAGCCATCTTGGAGAACCGGTCCACAATTACCCAGATGGTGTTATATTGATGACAGGATGGCAGGTCTGTAATAAAGAAAATAGAGATATGCGTCCATGGAATTTGTGGCACAGGTAGTGGTTGTAACGCTCCTAGAGGTGGTCGGCGAGGTATCTTGTGTTGAGCGCAATGGGAACAAACGTTCACAAAATCTTTTACATCCTCGCCAGGGTCGACCACCAATAGTGTTGTGAAATAAAGGCAAGAGTTTTGGTAATGCCAGCATGTCCGGCAAACTTGGAGGTATGGGCCCAAACCATGAGTTTCTTCCGGAGATGATCTGGTACAAATGTTTTCCCCACTGGGATAACTTGGGTGCTGGCTAGAACAGTGGGATTTAAGATAGGACGATCTTCCTCGAGGTTGTCGGGACTGAATTGTCTTGATAGGGCATCAGCCTTGGTATTCTTCTTACCAGGTCGGAATCGGAACTGAAGATTAACCCGGGAAAAGAAGAGAGACCAGCGGGCTTAACGAGGATTGATACACTAAGCAGTTTTGAAATAGATCAGGTTTTTGTGATCAGTATAGATGACAAAGGGGTGGATGGCACCTTCCAGCAGATATCTCCATTCTTGAAGAACCAATTTCATGGCAAGTAATTCTTTCTCACTAATTGTGTAATTTTTCTCTGCGGGTAAGAATTTCTTTGAGAAAAATCCACATGGGTGAGTCTGACCGTCAGGAAATTTTTGTGATAGAACTGCTCCAACTCCTTCCGCTGAGGCGTCTACTTCGAGGAAGAAAGGTAACGTGGTATCACGTTGTCTAAGGATTGGAGTGGAAATGCTTCCTTGAGTTGATGGAACGCTTGTTGACTAGACAAGGGGCATTTTGCTGGGTTAGCCCCTTTACAGGTCAGTGACGTGATGGGAGAAATGACTGTGGAATAGTTTTGGATAAATCGTTGGTAAAAGTTGGCGAAACCGATGAATCATTGAGTACTTCTCAAGGAGGTGGGTTGTGGCCAATCCAAAATTGCCTGGATTTTCTGTGGGTCCATCTGAATTTGGGTCCCAGAAAGGATGAGTCCCAGAAAAGATGAACCCCAGGAATGGAATACTGTCCGTCTCGAATATGCATTTTTCTAGTTTGCAGTACAAGTGGTTCTCCCGCAGGCGGGACAGGACTTCTTCGACCATCCGGCGATGGGTAATCAGGTCTTGGGAAAAAATTAATATGTCATCAAGATAGACTACAACAGAGGTGTTCAAAAGGTCCCGAAAGATTTCATTCACGAAACCTTGAAAGATGGCAGGGGCATTGCTGAGGCCGAAGGGCATCACCAAATACTCGTAATGTCCATCACGAGTATTGAACGCCGTCTTCCACTCATCACCGCTACGGATACGGATTAAACTGTAAGCTCCTCTGAGATCAAGCTTGGTGAAGATGGTAGAACCCTTGATGCGGTCGAACATCTCCGGAATCAGAGGTAGCGGGTACCGGTTTTTTATTGTAATAGCGTTAAGTCCCTGGTAGTCGATGCATGGGCGTAAGCCTCCATCCTTCTTCTTTACAAAAAAGAAACCGGCACCAGCAGGAGAAGAAGATGGTCGAATGAACCCACGGGCTAGATTTTCCCGGATGTAGTCAGACATGGCTTGTGTTTCAGGTAGTGATAGTGGGTAAGTTCTACCTCTCAGAAGAGAGGTTCCAGGGAGAAGGTCAATGGGACAATCCCAAGGGCGGTGAGGGAAACTAGTGTTTCAGCAGATTGTTTGCTGAATACGTCACTAAACACTTGGTACTGAATGGGTAAGTCAAGGGAAGTTTTAGTCTGCGCTAGGCGATGAGGATTGATTTGCTGTAGACAATTTTTGAAGCAATAATCACTCCAGTGGATAATTTCAGGGATACACCAATCGTGTATTGTGCTGTTGAAGCCAGGGCAGGCCAAGGATGATTGGAGAGGTGGTTTGTGATAGTATCAAGAAGTGAATGGTCTCCTTGTGCAGGAGACCCATCTGGAGCTTAATTGCGGTGGTTCGATGGGTAATGGTGCCACTGGGTATAAGACTCCCATCTATTGCAGTGATATAGATGGGTATGTCAAGTTTTTCAACAGGAATTTTTAAAGTCTCTACCACACTCAGGGAGATGAAGTTCTCTGCAGCTCCCGAATCTAGAAGAGCAGTGAGGTTTGTACAGCCGGAATCCAGGAACAAAGTAACTGGTAAAGTACAGTCCTTCTTAGTGGAGGAGCGTAGAGACACTCCTAACTCAGGCTCCCTTGACTTAGTTAGGAGCGTACGTTTCCCGGGCGCTTGGGACATTGAAGGCGAATATGCCCAGGCTCTCCACCATAAAAGCACAAATTATTTGTCGTACGTCTTTGACGTTCTTGGTCTGTGATCCGGGATTTGCCGAGTTGCATGGGTACCTCCGTTGGTGGTGGTGAAGTTCTAGGACGGGTGGTAAACGGAGATTTAGGTCGAATAACTTCTTTACTTTCTCTCTGTGACGGATATCCACACGTGTACATGTAGTGATCAACTCGTTCAGGGTGGTTGGTAGCTGAGAAGAAATTAAATTATCTTTAATACGATCTGCCAGTCCATGCCAGAAAATAGATATAAGCGCCTCCTCTCCCCATGATAACTCAGAAGCAAGAGTCCGGAAGAGTACCACATACTGACCCACGGTCATGTCCTTCTGGCGTAGACGGAGGATGTCAGTGGCTGCAGAAGAGGAACGGCCTGGCGTATCAAAGATAACCCTGAAAGTTTCCCAAAAAATTTCTAGGTTGGGGAGTAGAGGATAATTTTTTTCCAAGAGAGGAGACACCCAATCCAAGGCTTGACCACAGAGAAGAGAGATGATATACGTCACTTTGACACTGTCAGAGGGAAAGTTCTCAGGCTGTAATTTAAATTGTAATAAGCACAAATTCAAAAAATCCCGACAGAGTTTTGGGGTTCCATCATACTTGGTAGGAGTTGACAGAGGTATTCGGGGTCCACTAGATGAACTGCTTGATGAAGCAGTCGGTCCTTGATGCATCACGGTATGCTGGAATGCTCCCACCTGGTTTGCCAATTCGTGGAGGCATGATACCACTTGGCCAATCGTTGCTTCCTGACGCTCAAGTCTGTCTGTCATATTTGACAGTGTTCCCTGGGGGTTTGCCCCGGTAGGATCCATA
>WWET01003688.1:78749-89385 GCA_011038615.1 Limnodynastes dumerilii | reverse complement strand
GTAGGAAGTTAAGTGAAAGTGGGTGGGGGGGGGGGCATTTAAATGGCCAAATATGGGCGCGGTTAGGAATGTACACACGTACCTAAGCAACTTAAGCACAAATATACGCACGTAGAGTTAAGGTTGCCCTATGGTGGTGAAAGTCTCTTTAAATCCGTAAGAGCCAGGGGAGTGTCATGGGTGTTGCCTTGCAACTTAGGCACGTATATTTGCGAATCCATGAGTACTTATTTCACACAAGTGTGAATACGGTCAAAAGTGATCATAATGTGATAGGTCACATAAGAAGCCAAACATAATTTTGGACTATAAAGTGACAATAGGCACAGTGGATACCCTAGATTAAGTTGTGAATACTTGCAAACAAAAATAAAAACCTAACTGATTATCAATAAAAATATTTTATGATTTCATTGATATAACTGCATACAATGTCTTAGTTCTATGGACTTCCATAAACCCCAACTAGAACAATAAGAAACTAACCAAGAAGAGAATATCAACCGCAGGCGTCCGTAACCTCATTGCAGTAGTAACGACGCTTAGCACTCTCATACTTTACAATTTAAATGCCTCACCCCGCCCTCGGGGCATATTTATGGGTTTCGTATGGCAGGCACGCCCCCCTCAAGCGTTGTTACGAAGCTTGTACGCTCAAGGCCCAAACGCTCAGAATTTCGTAGCGAGTGCAACATTAGCTCCGAGCATGCAAAGTAAGTACAAATGGCAGTTTTTACGCTTACAACCATAGTAAAAATGCACCCGAGCGTAGGTCTGGATCAGGCCCTAAAAGCAGAGCAGGGTTAAAATGTGCAAACATAATGAGACAAAAGGAGATGTTTTTTAGCTGAACTAGAGTTAAAAATAAAACTGTTCAATGTTTATGTGCAATGAGCAAAATCAACCTATATTTTCCTTGTATGTAAAAAAAAATCTAATTTATTTGCACTCCTCGACATTGTAACATGGTTGGTCCAGTTACTGACTTTCTCCTTTTAGTGCAGTTACTCCTCACTCTGGATCAGCCCCCAAATCTTTATTGCCCTCGCCCTCACAGTACTTCTGGTAAAATGCTGTGTTTCCAGTCCATTGCGATAAATAAAATGAAATGAGAAATTACATTAAAATAGAAGTTAAATATTATTTTATATTGAAACTCCTCCTTCCACTCCAGGGGCCTGAACCAGAGTTAAGTGTGATTTCCGCACACACAAAGTTGCTTAAGTCCACATGTAAGAGGCTAGTGCATTCCCATGACACTCCCCTCTGTGTGTATTTTAGCTGACTTCCATGTCCATAACCCTACCTTAACTTGGCTTTAATGGCATACGGAAATGCCTAGTCCAGATCATACTGTTCAATATAAATGCCTCCCCCTGCCCATACTATGTATAATAAGTGTACAGAAACCAGTTCGGCAAGTTCAGAGCTCCGATGCAGGACATCTGGTATGCAAATGCACAGTGCACACACAAAGCCCAACTTACATATGCAGCTTGCGTAAGACAGCTGTCTTTATTAGTTCTGGATCCGGTCCCAGAATATTTTGTTGCCATAGCTTTATATTTTATATTCTATATAAGTGTATAAAGTTATAAAGTTCTATGTTTATTTATGTTATTTCATTCACATTCCCTAGTGACTCCTGTATTTAAAAAAAAACAAAAAAACTGAAAACTTTGATCATTTCAACATTAACTCTGGAAGTGGAAATCTAGGAAGAGAGCTGGTAAAAATCATTTTGGACAATATATTCTATTTATTTATTTATTCTACTGCCTGGTAAGCTACAGGTAGCAATGTAAATAATACAGACAAAATGTGCAGCCTATGTTATAACCAGGAGTTTCCTAGTGCACTATTGTCAGATAGGCACTGTCTGTAGATAGAATGGTACAGTTTGTTACTGGTTAATGGTAGTGTTACTCCTGCCTTTCATGCACCTGTTTGCACTAACCTATAAGTTGATCTGAGCAACTTTCACTTTGTGTATACTGTCTGTAGTTTACCTGGTACCATACCTCCCAACTGTCCCAATTCCAGCAGGACAGTCCTCCTTTTGGGTGACTGTCCCGCTGTCCTGCCCGCCTCACAACTTGTCCCAAGAGATCAGACTCAAGGGACAAAGTAGTTTTTTTTTTTTTTTAAGCCCATGCCGCGGTATATGCGGCAGGGCTTTAAACAGAACAGCCAGGCAGGTAATACAGGGCTCTTACGGGAGCCCTGTAGGACCAAACCTGTTACTTTAAATAGTAGTGACCAAACCTATGTGGTCACTGCCATTCTACAAACAGATTTGGTTCTACAGGGCTCCCGTAGGATCAACTACCGCAAGTAATTACAACTACCGCACCACGTGAACGCAGACTTCGAGAGGCAGCTGCACAGAGAGGGAGCGCCACGGAGGAAGGAAGAAGACGTCAAAGGTAAGTAGCAGAATATATGGAGGCTGGGCATTACAAGGGGCAGACAAAGGAGGCTGGTCATTACAAGGGGCAGACAGTGGAGGCTGGGCATTACAAGGGGCAAACAGTGGAGGCTGGATATTAAAAGGGGAACACCAAGGTGGCTGGGTTTTAAAAAGGGCACACAAAGAAGGCTGGATATTACAAGGTGCAGATATGGAGGCTGGTCATTACAAGGGGCACACAAAGGAGGCTGGATATTAAAAGGGGCACACAAAGGAGGCTAGATATTAAAATGGGAACACAAAGGAGGCTGGATATTATAAGGGGCACACAGTGGAGGCTGGATATTACAAGGGGCAGACAATGGAGGCTGGACATTACAAGAGGCAGACAATGGAGGATGGGCATTACAAGGGGCAGATATGGAGGCTGGACATTACAAGGGACACACAAAGGAGGCTGGATGTTAAAAGAGGAACACAAAGGAGGCTGGATATTAAAAGGGTCACACAGAGAAGGCTGGATATTAAAAGGGGACACAGTGGAGGCTGCACATTATAAGGGGCAGACAACTGAGGCTGGACATTACAAGCAGAAGACAATGGAGGATGGGCATTATAAGGGGCAGATATGGAGGCTGGACATTACAAGGGGCACACAAAGGAGGCTGGATATTAAAAGGGGTGCACAAAGGAGGCTGGATATTAAAAGGGGCACACAGAGAAGGCTGGATATTAAAAGGAGCACACAGTGGAGGCTACACATTATAAGGGGCAGACAATGGAGGATGGACATTACAAGGGGCAGACAATGGAGGATGGACATTACAAGGGGCAGACAATGGAGGATGGACATTACAAGGGGCAGACAATGGAGGATGGACATTACAAGGGGCAGACAATGGAGGATGGACATTACAAGGGGCAGACAATGGAGGATGGACATTACAAGCAGGGAGGAGACATATGGAGGCAGGACATAATAATAATAAGGGGCATGGAGGTAGGTAAATTATTACAAAGGGCAGATATGGAGGCTGGACATTACAAGGGGCAGACATGGAGGCTGGTCATTACAAGGGGCACACATGGAGGCTGGACATTACAAGGGGCAAACATGGAGACTGGATATTACAAGGGGCGGACATGGAGGCTGGACATAATAATAAGGGTCAGACATGGAGGCTGGACAAAAAATAAAGAGTCAGACATGGAGACTGAACAAATAAACAGGGGGAGACATGGATGATGAACATAATAATAATAATAATAATAATAATAATAATAATAATAATAATAATGGGCAGATAGGTAGGATAAATAAAGAGGCAGATATGGAGGCTCGACATATGAATAAGGGGTTTACATATGGATGGCAGGCCTAATAATAAGGGGCAGACCTATGGATGGTTGTTAAATAAAAGGGACAGTCACTACACCTGCTGGTTTGGGCGATGCAAGACACACCCACTTTCCCAGACACACCCACTGGGTGGTACAAGACACACCCTCTCTACCAGGCACAAAATTTTGTCCCTCTTTCGAATTCTCAAATGTTGGGAGGTATGCTGGTACTGGTGACTTGCAAATGGAACCTAGTTTGTTATCTTTGCAGAGAACTATGGGCAAAAGTCATAAAAATATGAATACTTTCTTTTTTGGTATGTATTTAATGTTATTCCACAATGAACTAGCTATATTTTAGGTCCAATATTTAGTAATCAAAATGTTTAACAAAGCATCAATGTCCTACGATTGTCTCTATGGTGGAATTTAAGCAGGTTCTATATAGAGATGAGCGCTGAGCCTCATGTTTTGGTTTTGGTTCTAAATTTTTGTTGTGTTTTGGTTTTGTCACAATAAAAAAGAAATGTTTTTGTTTGGATCTGTATTTTTTCAAATTTTTTTTACAAAATCAATAAAACCATGTACTTTAAATTTTATTTGCGCTTAAAGCATTATTAACACTAATAACATTCATTTTCACTCATTCCCAGTCAAAGTGGACCACCTCCCAGCCCACAAGATTATTATCGGGACACACCATGATATGCAATGAAGCAGTTAGCATATTTTGACCATCTCCCTCAGTAAAGCCCCAGTACGGGTCATATATTTACACTCAATGGCAACCTATTTTGTATGTTTGCCTATCTTTACAACCTGAGCGTAAAGTGCTTATTTGAAAGTTGAAATAGGCATTATATTTTCCCAATGAGGAACCATGTATTGGTCTTTCAGTTCTTTCTTTAATGTCAATGGAAATATCCCTGTGCCAGTAGAGGTTGTGTTGAAATTCCAGACTCCTTTGTCTACAACTTTAATTTAAAAACCGCATTACCAAATTCCAACAGCCCTTTTCTTCATCTTAGTCTTCACACAGAAGTAATGTGTTCTTGGCATGCTGGGTTATTTAAATTTTCTTAACCATATCCCTCAGTGAACCCCCAGTACGGGTCATATATAATCGTAATTTGTACGCTTGCCCATCTTTATTCAGGACCAGAGTGTAAAGGCCTTATTCTATGAACTAGGAATCAAAAATGCTTCTCGACATTTTAGCTAAGCTTAAGTATAATAAATATTTACGTGAGTTTCAAACTGCCCTCAAAAATGTAGGACTTGATTCACACTTAAGAATCTTCTTAAAATAACTCCTGGGCAAAACCATGTTGTTTTCGGGGAGAGTCAAGTTAATTGTATTCTTTGCATGCAGGAATACATCTTTGAACTGCTTACTGAAAATAGATACTGACCAGCTTTACTATTACACTGTTATTTAGACTTAGGCTGGGAAATATCACCTCTCAACACTAGTACCGTTTGCAACAGATGAAATATGACTACCCTGCAATCAACGTGGTTTAGCCTAGGAGTGACTTTAAGTTCTTATTTTAAGAAGATTCTTAAGTGTGAATCAGGTCCGTAATGAGGTAAATCACTTACAAGCAGAGGAAAGATGCGGCAGAGTTGCACAGCAGAGGTGCGCAAGAGATGGCCCCTCCCCTCTAAAGCTGCCACTTATGTAAGGGGGGACAAGGGCCCAGCTCGCACCCCTCTCAAAAGCCGGCACTCAAGTAAGGAAGGACTAGGCCCAGCTCGCCCCTCCTCTAAAACCAGCACTTATGTAAGGGGGAACGAGGGCTCAGCTCGCCCCCCTCCCCTAAAACCTGCACTCAGGTAAGGGGGGACAAGGGCCCAGCTCATCTCCCTCTAAAACTGGCACCCAGGTGCAGGGGACAAGGGCCAAGCTCAGGGCACTAGGCGAGGTCCCCCTAACCCCCCCCCCCAAAAAAAAAAAACCCCAAAAAATCGTATTGCCGGTAGCAGCAAATAGGAGCTTCCAAAGCAGAGTTATTACAAAATTACAACAACCAATGGAGACCTCTAAATCATGCAATTGTATAGGCCGTGAAAGATACCAGCTTCCAAAGCAGAGTCTTCTGGAAGACTATAAAAATCACAACAAACATTGAAGACCGTACAACAAAGTAATTGGGAAGAATATCAAAATTACTACGACCAATGAGAGTGCCCCCCTCTAAAACCAGCACTTATGTAAGTGAAAGTGTCAGAACTGAACAGTACCACAAAAAAATAGGAAGGCTAGTAGGTCACAGTGACCCTAACAAGTGCACTACCAATCAGGTCACCTGTCTGTATACAGTTCTTCAGTGTCAGTTTAAGATAATCTTTAAAATCTCAACATTTACCAAGTAACTACAGCCCTTCAAACCCTTTTCTCAAGGTGGGGTGATGGCCTACATGACACATATGGCCCCCCTCTAAAACCGGCATTCAGTTAAGAAAGGACATGGGCCCAGCTTGCCCCCTCTCTAAAAGCGGCACACAGGTAAGGGGGGGATGAGGGCCCAGCTCACCCCTCCTTTAAAACCCAAAATCATATTGCCAGCAGTGGCAAATAGGAGCTTCCTAAGTAGAGTAATTAGGAAGAATATCAAAATTTCAACAACAAATGAAGACTGCCCTCTCTCTAAATCCAGCAATTTATAGCCGGTGAATGATAGCAGCTTCCTAAGGAAAGTCATAGGGAAGACTATAAAATAGAAAAAAACAAAACCACATTTGCCAGTGCAGACTGATTAGAAAAATGTGGTGAGTTTAAGCGCTAGGGGGTAATAATATCAGACTGACCCAACCATCACAGAAAATGTATTGTATGAAAATGCAGAAAATTGAATAGACCATCCTTGGAGAGAATCACTGACCCCTGTGTAAAACAGATTAGGATGCTTGTTGTGTTAACCAGGTACAATAATAAAATATACAGTGTTGATGACATAGATTGGCCTACTAAACTAACAGACAGCAGTTTAAGTAAGGCTGACCATGATCCAGTGGTACGATTCTGAACAGGAGACACCCTCTAGCAATATGAGTTGGCAGGATGAGAAATATGACATTTTTAAAATAACAATTAGTCACCCAAAGGAAGAAATATTATGAAAAGTTGGGGTTTCAACCACATCCTCAAGTAACCCAAACAGTGTATATTTGCCTCTGACGTGCATTTAATCACAAATGTCAATCATGCATACTGCTGTGCACCTGCCAGGAGAACTGGCAAATATGCACTGTTAGAGGTACTTGAGGATGAGGTTGAGAACCCCTGCATTATATTCTGTGTAAAAAAACAGAAGTCTAGACACTTGGAACAGCAACATGAAGAATATGTACTGTGGCCCCTCCTGTGCAGGCTATGGATGTACCAGGGAGAGACGATGTAGACAGCAGAAACTGCAGAGGCTGACAGAGGTCATCCAAAAAAAATGAGGTGTTAACACAGAATTTAAACTGAAATTAATGTGGGAAAGAAAGAGACAAATGCAGTCTGTTAGCATGGCAATGGACACACACAATGTAGCGGTTATTTTGTAAGAGAAGTTCCAGCAGCAAAACAGCAAGCCAGGTATTGCACTGTCAGTGCAAGTTCATTTCCTTGAGCCCTTCCGCCACCTGTATGTCGGACATGTACTGTTTGACAAACCAAGCACCTCGACTCCAGGCAGGTGGACTGCTGTGGCCCAAGTGCTTGGTTCATTCAGGCTCCCACCTAAGTTTAAAATTTTTGATTTTATAGAGAGAGAAATTAGAGCGGTAAAGAATGGAGAGAGAAAAGCGGTCATGGAGATGGAATTCTGTCTAACAGGCGTAAATATCCTCAAAGTTTGAGTTGTCATCCTCCTCTCTACTATCCTCATCACTTTTGATGATATCATCATCGCACAATATTAGCTCATCCCCACTAGATTCAGCGGTGACGCTGTCTGATGGCCCTTTGTGGCTAGTATGTTCATCAAAAAACTTCTCAACCTTTTTGGGGTGTAGCCTTCATCGCCTATCACTCACCAGTTTCCCAGCTGCTATAAATACTCTTTCAGAGTATACACTGGAGGGTGGGCAGCTTAAGTACCATATTGCCAAATTGTATAAGGGTGTCCACCTTAACTTTTTTCCTCCCAGTATTGAAATGGACTTGATGAGGTGCTAATTTGGTAATGATCATCCATGTAATCATCCACCATTCTATTGATGCCTACACTATCTGATCACGCTAGTGTTGTTAGTAAAGGTGGGGATGTCTTTTAAACTCAATCAGATATCATAATCGCTGACTGCGGTGCACTGTGTTGACTCTCCATCACCAGTTCTTGTGTTTGAAAATGAAAGTTGTTTCCTGGCAGTACAAGTTCCTGGAAAAGCTGTGTTATGTGCAATGTGATCCGACAAGTTGCTCACAAGCAGCTGTTTACATCTCCTAAGATCTGTGTCTTCAGGAAAAAATTGACCTGACATGGCACTTAAACCTAGGAACAAGCATGGTTGCCAAAATCTTGTGATCATTTTACATAGTCTGGCTAACCCTAGTGTCCTGCCAAAGACAATTCACAACTTGATCGACAAATCCAGCATACTTTCTTGATTCGCTTACCATAATCTCCTCTTTAAGGGCCGTATTCAGACCTCTGGCTGCGTATAAGCAATCTACATTGCAAAAAGTAACGTAGATAGCGTAACGAAATTACTGCGCATGCGCAGTAGTTCATATCGGTAAACATTGCGGCCGGAGGTCTGAATGCAGCCCTCAGAATCTCCAGCTTCGTCTCCTGCAGCTTAATTAAGGGAATGACTTGACTGATGCTGGCAGAATCCGAACTGACTTCATAGGTTGCAATTTCAAACGGTTTTAGTATCTTACATAACACAGAGATTATTCTCCAGTGAGATGCAGTAAGGTAACATCCCTCTCTCCCTATGTCATTTCTTTAGGTGTACGTCTTAATAGCTTGCTGTTGTTCCTCCAGTCGCTGCAACATATAAAGTGTGGAATTCCACCCAGTTACTACCTCTTGCTTAAGTTGGTGTGATGGCAAATGGAGCTTTCTTGCAGCTCATGCAAAGTTTGGCAGGCAGAAGCCTAATGTCGAAAATGACCAGTGATTTTACGTGCCACAGAAAGCACATGGATACATGACCTCAACTACTCTTGTAAAACCCAGTGTATTAACTGTGGCTATAGCACGTAAATCTACTGCGATCATAGCTGTCATGGCTTCAGTTATGTGCTTTACTACAGGGTGGCAGCTGTCATACTTTGTTCCTCTAGCAAAAGCTTGTTCCACAGACAATTTTTGTTTGAAATGGATAGACTTCTTGGTCCCTTTCAGTAATGAGGATTCACCCGCAGCAGCAGCAGCAGTGGCACCAGCAGCAGCACTAGATGTTTCGCTCACGGATTCCTCAAGGGAGTTGCATTAGTCGAGCAAATGTAATGCTTGACTACCAAGCATCTCAAATGAGGATGTTAATGATGAAGATGTTGCGGGTGGAGATTGGACATATTGGGATCTATCCATGTTAAAGCAGCAGTTGATGGACTGGCTGTGATTTCACTGAAGTTTTGGATAAACATTGAGAGCCATATTCAGAGAACCGTGTTTGCGGGGAGTTCTGTACGTATTTTTACGATCTGATGAACACTGTGTATGCGTAGTAACTAAATGTACGCTATCTACGGTGAATTTACGCACGGAAGTCCATTAGGCACGGACTTATGAATCGCACGTGAGACAATACGTATGGAGGGGCGTGGTTGTAATCCGTCCTGAGTCAGATACGTGAAAATGGGTGGGGGAGGCATTTAAATGACTGTTTGAGGGCACGGTGAGGGTGTGGCTAGATAAATACGCACGGACGGAAGTATTATACGCACGGAACTGCCATCTAAAAATAAGGGTGGTCGAGGCACTTGTAAGTCAAGGACAACCCGTCTGTGTGAGGGGAGTGTCATGGGTGTTGCCTTGCAACGTCCATGCGTATAATTGCAAACTTGTCGCCGACGGATCTCTGAATACGGTCTTGAGTATGGACTCGATGCAAATGACGTAACAGGGAGGAGGTGCCTAGATGTTTATGCCCTTGCCTCTACTGACTTTAGTGCCCAACTACGCTGCAGAACGTATGCGTTACAAGTTAAAACAAAAGGAGCTTGCTACTTTGCTAATAGAGAGTTATTTAATGAACGCAATCACTAATTTCAATCTACAGAATTGTATAAATACACCCAGGCACCCAAGTACGTTGCAGAACGTGTGTCTTAGAAAAGGAGCTTGCAGCGTACTTAATAGAGAATGATTTGAACCCAAACAATAATTTGTATCCATATCAAATTGCACTTTTTAAAATAATGTGCCAAAGGATTACTTAAATTAATTAGTGATAAATTCAGATATATAGATTGAATACATTGATATTGATGATGATTATTAGTGTACTATAAATTTGATTGGAAAATGCTATATTAGATTCTATTGTCAGCAAACTGTACACTACAGAATTGCAAGATTCATAGAATGTGTGTGTAAAGATAATTCTCTTTTCCTAATAGCGTAACATGTATATAATATCAATACGCAAATAAATTCGCACGCAATGCGAATTAATAGTAACGCACGCAATGCGAATTAATAATAGCATACGCAATGTAGTTCAATAGATGCGTATTTTACAATAAGGAAAAACAGACGCAGGTTGTGTTCCAATAATAGTCACATCATGTTTACTTCAATTTAACAATCAAACATATGTTACAATAGCCAAAAATACATTAGATTCTTACCAGTGTATTCAGGGATCAGATCTGTCCACTCTCAAGGTTTCAATCCAGAACTCCTCTGCTGACTGTTTCTAAGAGTCAGCTTTTATTTA
>WWET01003688.1:60582-71670 GCA_011038615.1 Limnodynastes dumerilii | reverse complement strand
GTATGTGCGGTGGGTGTAATGTTTGGTTATAGTATGTGGGGGATAATGTGTGGTTATAGTATGTAGTATGTGGGGTGTGGATAATGTGTGGCTATAGTATGTGGGGGTGGGGGTAATGTGTGGTTATAGCATGTGGGGCTGGGGGTAATGTGTTAATTTCTTGTTGAAAAGGTGGAAACCCTAGAATCCACCTGGCCCTAAAAGTGCTTTGCGCATGCGTCGGATGACATCACTGACGCGCTGTTCACGAAGACACCAGCCATTGCGGAGCTAGGAGAGTCGGCAAGTGAGAAGTCAGAAGAGCGCCGCGGAGGAAAAAGGTAAGTAAAAAGGAGAGAGGCTGAAGAAAGATGGTGGGGAATACTGAGGAGGGTTGGAGGCACATGATGGGGAATACTGAGGGGGGCTGGAGGCACATGATGGGGAATACTGAGAGGGGTTGGAGGCACATAATGGGGAATACTGAGAGGGGCTGAAGGCACACGATGGGAGATACTGAGGGGGGCTGGAGGCACATAATGGGGAATACTAAGGAGGGCTAGAGGCACATCATGGGAAACACTGAGGGGGGCTGGAGGCACATGATGGGGAATACTGAGGGGGGCTGGAGGCACATGATGGGAGATACTGACGGGGGCTGGAGGAACATCATGGGGATTACTGAGGGGGCTGGAGGCACATAATGGGGAATACTGAGGGGGGCTGGAGGCACATGATGGGAGATACTGAGGGGGACTGAATACTTTGCAGGACACCCATACACAAACCCTGGAAAAGCAGGGATCACCCCCCCCTCCGGTGATGCAGGGACTGCACCCCTAATGACGCAGGGACCGCGTCCCTCCGGCGGTGCAGGGGCCACCCACCCCCCAGCTTAGCTGGGACCCCCCCATGCTATTTAATTTTCTCCCTGAAATTATTTTTAAAAGTAGACAACCATACTCAACCGCTAAAAAGCAAGCTGGAGCCTTAAGGGTATGAGGAATGAGTACAATATTTAAAATTGTGTATTAATTATTATGGACTGGAGAAGTCAGATGTAGATCAACTCTAACCCCATAGTAAGGAAGCAGGGTCTAAGTCGGGATTGGGGGGTTGGAGGTGCACAACATCCCCCAACAATCCCTGCTCCCATGGTAATTAAGCCACTGAACCAGGTTCAAAGATACTATTTTTCTGTGTTCAGAATGTTGGAGAGGAACGCCCCGTTCGCTGTCACCTCTCAGTGTTTTTTATTTGTCAGTTTTGACTCCTGTGGAAAATGAGAGAGATAAACGTTTGGTAATTACTGGTTTTTGCAATGCCGTCACAGATATCAATGGATTACAGCTATTTTCTGGTGAGGATGAGGAAATTATGTGATCAATGCGATCCCAGTAAAATTAACAATGTCATATTATATATCCCATTAGAATAGTCTTATCTTTCCACAGGCAGCCTGCCCTAGTTGGAGACTACAGGCTAACTTTAGTCATAGAAAACACAGAAATTAAAATAGCTATAGCATCTCAGAAACCTTCTTAGGTCCCAGGCCCTTATGGCCTTCCAATGATTTAATATAAAACTTGCCATATTTGAATAGAGCTTTTTTTTACCCTGGGAAAGATCCCTCCATCTACACTATCACACCATCTCCTTCCTTAACACTGACCTAAAAAATTTTGCAAGGTGCTGGCCAATCCCAATTTTCCCTTATACACCCAGGTTTCTCAACCCGGGTTATTGTCAGGTGATTTGCCGTGTAAAATAAAAAAAAAACCCTATTAAGTCCAGCTCCGACACAGTAATTTCCCATGTCTGACCCTTTCACATCGTACTAGTATTTTCCTGTGTCTGCATCGGCAATCAACTGTCAATCATCCCAAGTGGAGCATTCATTGGCTGACAAAAAATTAAGTCATTTAAAGGGACCTAATTTTCTGCTCACAATGATGATGTCAGTAGTGGGTGACCATTTTCACTGCATTGCTTTTTATGATGACTGAAGACTCATTTGTGTATAGACCAGACCTAATATTTTTCTGGTTAATGTTGCTGTTTCGTATAGAAAATTAGAGCCTCATGTAGCTGCTGATACTCTGTGAGACTATACAGTGTCATATTAATTTGGGAAGGGTGCAATTTATGACAGAGAGGGAGACAAATTGACACCAATGTTTGCGCAGAAGTTCAGCCTTAAATCCATTCTGCGATTGAGCACCCTCACAGACCGGAGAGTGTGGGCCAGAAACCGTTATCATGGAGAAGCTTTATAGGTAACTGTGGAAGCTTTTGAAGGTGACCAGTGGATGGCACACTTTCTCATGTCATGTGAGACATTTCAGTATGTGCTGGACTTTGTGACGACTGTGCTTACAAGAAAGAAGACCAACTTCAGAACACCCATTTCAGCAAGGAGGAGACTAGCTATTGTGGCGTGGTGGCATGCTAAACCTGGTGATTACCGCACCATCTCCTACATGATTGGATTGGGGATTTCTACGGTCTGCCTTCTTGTGTGAAAAGTCACAGAGGCCTTGGTTGAAGCACTTTACAATCACTTAATTTGCTTGCCAGAAGGACACCGTTTGGATGAGACGATTGCCGGCTTCATGCAACGAGGATAAATGCAGTGTGCAGGAGCCATTGACGGAACACATATCCCCATCATAGCCCCAGCAGACAGCTCTGCGAATTACCACAACCAAAAAGGCTGGCATTCTATCATCCTTCAAGCTGTAGTGGACCACAACTATTGGTAAGCATCCTTTCAATATGACTATGAATGATGATGGATATTGTGAATGTTTGCTAAATATATATTTTATTTCTTTTCAGTTTCACAAATGTCATTGGCTGGCCTGGATGTACACATAATCTCCAAATGTTGACCAATTCGGATATTTACCACCTTGCTGAGGTGATTAAAGGCTGATACTTGTTTCCTAGAGAAGTAAATATGTATGTTTTTTATAATGATAGTTTTATGTGAGTGTTTGAATCATGCAGACTATGGGGTAGATCTAGAACTACGTTTGCCGTACGTTTATTCGCGGAGCGTATTTTCGTGCGCGTAAATTCGTTACACTCCCCACGGCACACCCCTTGCACGTACGTATTTTGTCAAGATACGCTTTCCAAACCCTACCTTAACTTTTTCCAACGTAACCGCAGTCATACGCACACGTACGTATGGGCTGAACGAATTTACGCAGCTAAGCACGCCCTTACTGTACACTTTAAATACAACCCCCCGCCTACTTCACGTATTTCACACGTAATTTGGACTAACGTGAAATCGGCACATCCACACGTAAGTATTTACGTGACACATACGTGAATGGCCCATACGTTCACAATTACGATACCTTAATGTGCGTATTTTCTATGGTGCGCATGCGCAGTGCGTACAAAACAGCGATTTTACGTCTCAGCCACGCGTAAATTCGCTCAGAGGCGTAGTTCTGGATCAGGCCCTATGTTTGTGTATTGTCGGACAATTTAATAGGGTAAGAATTATGTGTATGTGTGGATTGTATGTGATTGTTGCATTGTTAGATGTGTAAAACAATCATTGCTATATATTGAAACCTTTTTTACATTTTTTTCAGAGGTCTAAGTATGTAAATGGTGTTGAGATCCCTGTATACATCATTGGAGATGCAGCCTACCCTTTGTGTTGATTGTTGATGAAGGGCTTTACACAACACCATCATCTTTATCTTGAACAAGTCCGCTTCACCCATACCCTCAGCTCGTTTGGATGGTAGTGGAGAATGCTTTTGGCCACTTGAAAGGATGTTGGCATAGTTTTATGAAACACAATGACATCGACATCAAGCTTGTGCATGTTGTAGCTGCTTGTTGTATTTTACATAGTATATGTGAAATACAGAAAGAGCAGTTTTTGCCAAAGTGGAACATTCAGGACTCTGTTTTCCAGGAGCCATCTGATCCAAACTTTAGCCAGGGTGAGCATCATCCATTTCCACTAGTTGCTAAAACATGACACTTATCATTGCTTTGGTGGCAATTTCCACCATGATGAGGTGTTTCTGTTTTTTAGGAACATTAAAAACTAGAAAAAGGGAAATAGAAATAACAACACATTAGGCAAGTAGGCCAATATGTGTATATTTGGTTTTTGCTTGAAAAAAACAACAGTGTTGTAAGACATTGCGCTCTCCCTCCCACACTACTTCATGCTGTAATGTAAAGTTATTTTTTATTTTTTTTCATGTATAGAAATTTGTATAAAAAAGAAAATCATGTCTATAACATTTTATAAACAATGATATATTGGACATTTCCACAGTTAACCATCTTGCAGTAAGTTCTTATAGAAAACTGTTCTATAATATTTCTCATAAGACTTACTTAACTCCCCATCGTCGTGTCTTTATGGGCCCAAAGTGTCAGATGTGTCATTGTATATGGGCTTGCCCCCTCATTAAAAGTTTTTGGAGCCAGGTTGTGCTATTTTCCTGGGAAAAACTATTATTATGAATTCTTTGACAGCAGAATGGGCAGTTTTGGAGATGACCCAGAATTTCCCACATACTACAAAAAGTCAAAGGAAATTATGGTTAATAATATCTGCGGTGGCTAGAAAGTGTATCCTTCAGGTGTGGATCAAGGCGGAACCACCAAATATGACCCTATTTAATAACAAACAGTTTTTTGCATTTAGGATGGACTGGGTGGAATCTTCCTTGAGTAAAGAGTCGCAAATCCTTTTTTGAGATGTGGCAAGCATTTATTAACACCCAACCACCTAGTATCAAGTCACAAATCCATACTTTCTTTAGACATAGTAACTGGTATGAAACTAGAGTTTTCTTAAATGATCCTCCCAGAACATACTTCTTAGGGGTCAGGTTTCTCCTTGTGGTCACTGCACTTGGGATTTTGGCAGCCACGCCTTAGCAGTCTTGATCATTTTAATGGAGTGGCCTGAATAGCCCTGGTATATTTTGAGAATCCTTACTTTCCTACCTCTCCTGGAGTGAAGGGATGAGGTGGTTAACTGTAATAATGGGCTAGTATCATTACCCATTGTTGTATTCTGTATTTCTTGCTACTTATGTTATTCCTATAAGATCTTTAGTATTTTTTTTTATTGACATGATTGTCTGTACATTATGATAGTGAATTTTCCATGTGTCTATTTGTATGTGACAAATTATTTCTCCAATAAAAAAGGTTTAAAAAAATAGAATGAAATATTGGACTTGATAATGAACTTTTACCATTGACTCAAACATTGTGGAACGCTGTTTATAAAGTTTTCTAAAGAATGAAATATTGGCATTTTAATAATGAACTTTTACCATGGACTACAATTGTCACACTGTCTATTGAGGATATATGGGCAGCATTTACAGACAAAATTGGACTTTGACCTTTTAAAGGAAGATACAATGATAAAGAATTCAAATTAGGATAAAAAAGTAAAAATTGCAGTACTTACTATTAACACACAAGCCAAAAGATGTTGATGGTTGCTCCTCTGCCAGTCTTGCAGCATCATTAGCAGTTTCAGTTGGTTCACATTGAGCAGGCACATCACATTATGAAACTTCAGGCACGTTGGACTGTTCACCTATGCTGTTATCCCCGCCAGTACCTGATGCTTCAATGATGGGTCATCAAACATGACTGGTGAAGTGCATTGCGATTTAACGCTGCTTTGTGACTTCTCCAATTCACCAGCGGGCAAAGATGATGACAGTGACACCGGATTTGATGACACAGTGTTGCCAAAAACTTATTAGCAAAAGTCAAATATTGACCATTCTATACGGCCAGCTCCACTCTTCCTCCTGCTATCCAGCACTTTGGAGCATTGTTTCCACAGAGATTTTAACTTGTTAACAACCTGCTGCTCCCCCCTTTCTTTGAGCTTTTCTGCTATATTAACATGCATGTCCTTCACTGTGTCTGCGATTTGAGCTTTTATTTGCTCCTCACCTCAGATGGAGAGCAGCTCATGCACGTCCTCATTCTTCCAGTGAGCAATGTTGTCTGCTAAGGCGGTGGCAGCTTTAAGATGTCATCAATCCCCAGTGCCATTAACCATCCAATCAGGTTTCTTTGCGAGAGACCCAGGTTGAAAAAATCTTTCGGGATATTTCACATTGCCACCTTACCCATCTAGGACATTGGTAAAAAAAGCCTTTTGTCCTATGTTGAAATTCCGGTCATTAGACCTGGGTCGAGAACCCTGGTGCCTTTCACATCACCACTCAACTCGTTTGAGCCTAGTCACGGGAATTTGACAAAAACCTGGGATTTTAGTGGCCATCTCAAAGGGGTAAGTAAATAAGTTTCAGACCCCCTCTATGATGCTTGCCCTGGATGCAGAGGAAACATTTAGCAAGGGGGCAAATCCAAAACAACGCCCGTGAATTTATGCTTGCCGCTTGTGTAAATTCACTCATTAGTACTTACTGCACATGCGCAGGACAGATGTAATGCCACGTAACTCATAGCGTAAGTGACTTTCACGTATAAGTAGCATATCTCCTTATGTTGGGGCGTGCTAAACATAGGTTTCCCGTAATTACACTTCGAAGTTGGGGTGAGGCATTTAAATTGTACAGTATGGGAGAGCTTAGCTGTGTAAGTACGTGCAGCCATTACAGCCGTCAGGAGTTACGCAAGGAAAAGTTAAGGTAGGGTTTGGAATGCGTAAGACGGCAAAAGTACGTCCGACCGAGGGGAGTGCATAGTAAATATGATAGCGTAAATACGTTATGCGTTGAAATGGATCGGGAATGTAGTTCTGGATCTACCCCAAGATCTTTTAGTCCTTCATGAAGCTGGCCCTTAAGCACTATGGATTTGGCAACATTTTCATAAAAACAATCTACAGCCTTTACTATTGTGAGTTTACCATTTTCATCAACAATGGTCTCATTTTGAATGCTTTCTCCCTTACCAAAAGGAGGAGGCAGGGATGTCCCTTATTCCCATTGATATTTGTCATCATCATAGAGTCACTAGCCTGCAGATTCAGACACAATTCAAATGTCTTTGGTTTCAGGGACTTCCATTATAAAATTGCTTTAATTTTCAGACGGTGTTCTATTGACAACTACTAGGTCCTCACCTCCCTTTCGAAATCTATTCAAAGAACAAGGACCTTATTCAGACTTAAGAAGCTAGATCTTGTAAACAACTTTATAAAGTTAATTTCCCCCCACTTTTACATCTTATTGTCAAGATGTCAAGTCTGCTGGTCCAAACTGGTTATCTCTTGGATCAGGCAAATCAATGTGATCAAAATTAATGTTCTCGCCAGTGTATTTTATATTTTTCAGACCCTACCAATATGTTTCCAGGCACAATTATATGCAAACTTCAGTCCCTAAGTAACAGATTTGTATGGAGACGGTCTAAGCCGTGGTTGAAACAGCCCACTTTAGTCAAAGCTCCAATTGCTTGGGGGTTAGGACTCTCTGTCTCTGCTCTGCAGGCTATGTGTATAAGCCAGTAGCTAGCTAGCCAGTAGCTAATTCACCTAGTTTTTCTTAGGGGACCTGGAAAATGATCTGATAGATCAGGGCACTCTGGATATGATATCTTGGCTTCCACCTTAACCTAAAAAGGCCTCAGTTTTCCAAACCCCAACAATTAAAATGACCCTGACCATCTAGAAAAAGTCAACAAAAAACTCACTTGGGACCATCTGCAATTTAAACTTGTTATGAGGGTTTGTAAATGGCCAAGATCTGGTTTCTAGACTCGCAAGACTATATATATAGCCTTTATTTTGGGAAATGTATAAAAAGGATAACAACCTTTGTTAATACTTTGATTAAAATGGAAAAGTAATTGTAATATGCACATATATGAAAGACCTTTTTTCTTTATGAATTATTACTTGCAGTTTTGCCTTTACCAGAAATGAGAGTTATTCTAGTAGTTGTCAGCAGCTCTGATTAACATGCAATAACAATAAGGTTGCTATACCAACATTTTGTAGGATGTGTATGAATCATGAATAAGTTGGTTAAAAATGTAATTTAAATTTCTATGCAAAAGTAAAGCATTATGTTATGTTAATTTGACAGTTTAGTTTGGCAGCTCATTTTCATGGTAATATGGCTTATTCATGTGTTAGGAACGTTTTATAACTAAAAAAGTGGACATCTACCGGGAGGAATTCAGCAGCTTATAAGAGCGTTCAGTAAAGTAGAAGTACTCAAAAAAAATAACATTAATAAAAAATAAAAATAAATTAAAAATTAAAATAAAGTAAAAATAAATTCTGCAGTTACAGTAAATTGTAACCCCAAACCTCTTAAATACCCCACATATACTATATAAAGTTTGTCTTCCTCCGATTTCTAATATACCCCACATACATATGGGGTATAATAGGAGTCTGGGAATAACAAATTCTATAAAGTACACAAAGTGCTATCATGCTATTATTTGGAATTTTTCTTGTGCTAAATAAACACACTTTCAAACCATTTCTGTCAGACTATCAGGCTATCTTTAGCATATAACAGATTATTCACTCTAATTATCATTATGTTTTTTTATGTTTATTATGATTCAGCAATCACTGCATCTCAATACAGCTGTATGCTAATTAACAAGTTTGTTTTTTAAATAAAGGCAGGAAATAATACACCACCTACAGTATATTAGTTTAATAGGCTCTGACTCAAAGCAGTGCCATGAGCAGTTACAGTCTATATAAATGGATATACTAGTATTTGTCATTTAATGTTAGGCAACCAGCAGTTTTACGTTATTTTTGCTTTTTTTTGGATTAGCAGAATTTGGCAGTGACAAGTAATCATTACTCATAACCAGGGCCGTTTCTAGGGACGGGCGAGCAGTGCGATCGCACTGGGTGCCCCCCTAGATGACTTAAAGGGGGGCGCCCAGTAGGGCAGTCCTCCTTTAGGTATTACAGCCCTCCCCTGAGCCGTGGTCACATAGACCGCGGCTCTTACAGACCGGTGTCCTGATGAGGCTGCCTCATCAATAAATGTCTTTGTTTTTTTTTTGTTTTGTTTTGGGACCGCAGATCAGCTGATTTCTTAGCAGCTGCTGTGTCCTGATCGCTATCCCAGCTCAGGTTCTGCACTGCGGAGGCCTCTCATAACACACTTCCCCTGACAGGCCTCCGCAGCGCTGCCTGTGTCAGAATGCTAGAGACAGCAGCTGCTCAGTAATCGGAAGGAGACAGGCAGGAGCTTAGAGTTGCCAGAGAAACAGGCAGCCAATAGTGAGACTGCCTCCACCCCATTCAGCAACAGGAAGCCTCATGATTGGGTGACTGTTTCTTTGTCTCAACGCTTGGAACTGCCCCCAGGCAACTGTAAGCTGATCCCTTTCCTGTCTCTGCAGGCCCAGCTACTGAATACTGGCTCCTCACTGTCATCAAGGACAAGTAAGTGTGTGAATGAGTGTAATGGATGCATAAATGTGTGGGTGAGTGTAATGCATGCATGCATGTATGTTATGTTATTTGTGAGTGTAAGGTATATATGTTGTGTGTATAATGTATGTATGTTGTGTGTGTGCAGGGACACTGAGAGGGTGGGGTGCTAGAAGTTGATATTTTTTTTACATTTTCTTAAATTTATTTATTTATTTTACACCCCCTCCTTTATTATTTTTCTTTGCTGCTGCAGCTGGTGGATAAAATAGGGATTAGTGAATCTTCCCTGCATTCCAATAACCCCCCTCCTGCCTTACAGAGGCTCCATAACAGGGCACAGGCCAGTAACAATGCTGCTACTTGCTCTGGGCTCCGTAATGGAGTCTCTGTAAAACATCTCCCAGAGAAGCACCACATGCCGTCCTGAGCCCCGCACCCTCACTCCCACACTCCAGAGTAGCGGTAGCTCTGCTGAAGAGAGATGGAGGAAGGAGAAGAGGACACGTGGTATGCGCTGACCATTCTGCTACACTGGTATATATCCTTGTGAGGGCTCGGGGATCTGGAAGCGGCTGCTGATAATATCTAACCTGTATGCACAGGCAATGACAGCAGTGAGAGCCGGCTATCGGAAATAATTGCTCCAGACCTACTACTTAGCATCCTGGAAGCGGGTCCCGAACAGCACTAATCACCTGTGCCCACTCTACATCGGAATCCATAGCGGACACCAGGTATACGGTAAAATTGTAATCCAAACCATAATATAAAAGGAACTTGTAGTTCAATATTGAGATCAACTATCGAATCATCTGTATAATCATACTATATCATATAATACTATATGTTTTGGAGGAACTTTATTACCTATTAATAAGGATTGACTATCCATTTTATATAGGAAGCACTTCAATGGTAAAAAACCTGACCAGTGATCAGTAGTAGTGTGGCTTGCTACAATTTGAACTATTTTATTGTTGCTTTAATAATTTAATTGATGTTGTTTTAGTGTTTAGAATAAAATATATTTTTTGACCTTTATGCCAGTGTCAGCATTCATTAATGCCACCATCCATATTTTGTATGGGTGTGTAATTTACCAAATTTAATAGTAGTGCTGTCTATTTACTATTTTATTTGTCTGTTTGGAGTTCAAGTCTTTCACTTGACTCTTTATTTGGGAGAACTGCACAATACTCCCGAGATGGCTGCTTGTACATTTTACAGTAATAATACTAATCTGTTCCTATTTAATAACAGATAGCGCCCATAAAATATATATATTTTTTTACAATGTAACTACAAGTCAATCACACTTCTGTGTAATCAAACTGTCCACTTATGAAGCAACACTGATTGACAATCAATTTCACATGCTGTTGTGCAAATGGAATAGACAACAGTTGGAAATTATAGGCAATTAGCAAGCCCCCCCACATAAAGGAATGGTTCTGCAGGTGTTGACCACTGACCACTTCTCAGTTCCTATGCTTTCTGGCTGATGTTTTGGTCACTTTTGAATGCTGGCGTTGCTTTCACTCTAGTGGTAGCATGAGACAGAGTCTACAGCCCACACAAGTGGCTCAGGTAGTGCAGCTCATCCAGGATGGCACACCAATGCGAGCTGTGGCAAGAAGGTTTGCTGTGTCTGTCAGCGTAGTGTCCAGAGCATGGAGGCGCTACCAGGAGACAGGCCAGTACATCAG
>WWET01003688.1:40136-53025 GCA_011038615.1 Limnodynastes dumerilii | reverse complement strand
CTGTTTATTCTTATTGTATTGTCACTTCAAGAATTTTGAAGTGCAGTTATTTTCTCTAAAATTGTATTATTGCTGGTAGACAGTTGCATTTTACAGTACCAAGGCCTTTTATAAAAAGGCACTTCAGGCTTTGTACAGAAAGAAAGCAGATTGCTTTAAACACAACATGTTTCTTGTACTTATTTCAGTTTGTTATGTTTTATTATGCTATTGTAACATTATTTTAACATACTGTAGTCTTATAGTTTTTTTAAGTTGTATTTCTTTGCATTGCACAACTACTCAGTGATTTTTTTTATTAAACCTTGGGAAAATGTAATATACCTTAAATATTTCATTCAGTTTAAAATTCCCAAATGTTTAAGCATTATTTTATTAGATGTTATCAAAATGTTTTTAAAATGTATATATGTTTTATTTGTGCTTTATTTAGAATTTTACTTTATTATTAGTTTATATTAATTCTAATAAGGGACTGATTCAGAGTTTGGGAGTAAGCTAAGAAACTTCACCTAATTCTAATTCTGCTTTCACAATAAAAATTTGCATCCCCTTTCAGTTCAACATGGTATTGCTCAGGTCAACACTTGTACCAAAGGTGTAAGTGCCTTTTAATTTTCCTTACCTCTCAGTTCAACATGGCTTTAACAGGTTTACACTGTACATTGGAATTTTGATAAAAGTAATGTTATATTATTTTAAATATGGGTTCTAATTGGGATGCATTATCCATAAAGAAAATTATATTTTTGAAATACAGATAGCTCATTTTCATCTGTCTCTATTTCGAAAATATTAGTAACTAGAAACTATTATTATGGAATGCGTAAGTATGCCGAATTTATTAAACTTTTTGTAAACTGTCGAAGCAGACCTGTTGCGTCAACGCAAACCCGCCACACTGGAATGAGTGCACAAGGGGTGTCTTAGGGTTAGACTGCAGGTAGGGGAGTCTTAGGGTTAGTCTGTGGGTAGGGAAGTCTTAGGGTCAGGCTGTGGTCGGGAGAGGGTTAGGGTAATGGAAGGGGAGGTTTAGGGTAAGGATTAGTATAAGGGTTAGGGATAGATAAATACTTACCATTCGCTGCTGCAACTTTTTCCTGGGGTGAATCGGTTGCTTCTCCTTGGCAAGGCAGAAGCAATTGATTTGAGAGCCAGTTCGAAACTGGCTGGTATAGAATGGCCCTATAAAGGGCCATTCTAACTGCAGACACACACCTATTCTAATTACATATTCAATTCTACAGGTGAGCACCAAAGACATATGTTCTTAAGTAGTTTGTTGCTTACTTGTTACCTTTCCTGTTTTCTTTTAGTGATAACATGTAAAAATGTAAATGATATATAATGGTGGCAGATCCCTAGTCAAAACATTTAAAGAGGTGTCCTAATTCTGGACCGCACTAACATCCATGCATGTGCCTTTTAACAACTAACACTTGCATGCTCTGACTTTCAACCGCCAGTTAACATTTACAGAACTAATGCAGTCTGGAGAAGTTTGGAGAGTGAAGGATTGTCTATAATGACAACACTCACTAGAACTTCAATTTGCAAATGCAGCCAAACCCAAGCATCAGATGACATACGTTACCCATTTATATCTGCTATACAGAGATAGTAAACAGCAACAGAACCCTTATTGCATATTACCTGTGAATAGAAGAGAAAGCTGATGTCAGTTAGCAATGGTCGTCATTCATACAGCCAAGATGTAACTATGGTATAACTCTAAATTCTACACACACTTAGGGCCTCATTTACTAAGGTCGATTTTGCTAAACTTCCGGGACTTTGCAGGCGATTATGAAATCGCTGTATTCACTAATAGCAAAGTGTCGGGACTTTAGCCTTTAGCAAATATCTCACACAAGACACTGCAAAAACTCTCATTCGTGCACTAATCATCTCCTGCATTGATTATTGTAACGTTCTGCTTATTGAACTCCCACATTATAGAATTACCCCCCTACAGTCTATATTGTATGCAGCAGCTAGACTGATTTTCCTTGCCAAACGCTCTTCAAGAGCTTATCCACTCCATCAGTCTCTTCATTGGTTACCTGTATTTTACAGAATCGAATACAAGTTTGTTTTGCTAACCTACAAGGCCATCAATATGATTGCACCTGCATACATATCCTCACTCATCTCAAGATATATCCCAGATCGCGCACTCAGATCCTCACAGAACATACAGCTATCCTCCACACTAAACAAATGCTCTGATTCCCGGTTTCAAGACTTCTCCCGGGCTGCACCCACTCTCTGGAATAACCTTCCTCACACACTAAGACTATCCTCTACTCTCCAAACTTTCAAGCGCTCCCTCAAAACTCACCTCTTCAGACAAGCGTACCAAATTCCACAACCTACTTAACATTTGTCTACAATATTTACAACAACTTTATGGCCTTCATTTCATGATTAAACCAAACTTGTTCCCATCATTTCTGTTACTAACACTGCTGAGTGACTGGATCATACAGAGCACTGAGCACTTTTACCATGCAAGCTGGCTGGTCCATTATCTGATTATATAGCACTTTCCCTTATGTATCAATCCCTAATATCCTATAGAGTGTAAGTCTGTGGCAGGGCTTTCTTACACACCCAGTCTGTCTGTTACCACCCAGTCCTGTTATAATGATTGTTAAAATTGTAAAGCGCTACATAATTTGATGGCGCTATATAAAAACCTGTTAATAAATAATAAATAATAAAGGAGACTCCAAAACTTTTTTTTTACAGGTTCTCAAATCTCACATTCTAGTTGGTTAATATTCCTTTAACTTAGCGCTTTAGGATATAGATTATATTTTTTATTGCTTCATACAGTATAATAGAGTATTTACCTTTTAAATTGGCTAAAATGCATTTATCTAAAATAATTGGATGCACGCAGCTTGTCTTTAGAGAGGATTACTAATGGTAATTCAATGAACGTAGAATTTTTGTTAAAGTAGGGATTTTGACATTCTTTAACATTAATCTCATTGTTCAATTAGATGTCACTAAGCCAATTAAATATAATAATACTGCTTTACAGCTGAATTAAAAAAATAAATTATGTAGTAGTGCTGCATTTACCTAAAAGTTTCAGATTATAATCTAATTAGTTTCAAAACTATATTAGGGATTTATACTCACAGCATTATTTGTAACAATCTAAAAATTATATTAATACTTAAAAAACAATACTAATACAATAAAAAAAAATATAATTTTTTTTATTGTTTCGAGTCAAAGCAAAGCATAATAAAGGTACAATATATTGAACTTACATGTCAACAATTCTTGTAACAAGTGTACAATAAAAGATTATTATTAAAAATACTATATACTCTCATTACTATAATAATACGATAATTCAATGATTACCCTTTATAAGAACATAAAATTAATTGGGCAGCTAAAAGTAGTAACAAATTCAATAAGTAGAGATCCAAAATGAGAGACAGTAAAAAATACCATGTAGCTATTTTGCATAATAAACCACATGCGTGATATGTGATATCTCCATTCCCTTGACTCTAGGTTTCATTGCTCACACAAATAGAGAGTAGATTAATCTTGCCCTCCCCTTTTATGTAACAGTTAAATTTGTACCGGATGATCACCCAGAAAGATCTGGAGTGCATAACACCTAGTGCTTGAAAAACACCTATGGAGTCTGTCATAAATAAATCAGCCCCAATTCACCACACCGCGGACAAAGATGAGAGGTAAAAAAAAGGAAAAAGTACCAATGTCACGGCGCCTATACCATACAATGATGTATAAATATGATATAAACAATTGTCTCTCTTGTAAGAAAACTATTTCAATAAAATCCTTCAAATGACAGTCTTAATAATGTTCTTTGTGCTTTGCAGTAGGGTAAGGAAAGGGTTGTAGTCCTACTTACGAGATTCGCCTCTTGGGCTTTATGCACTTCGGAAGGTTGATGTTCCAAACGTGATTGTGCCTCCGCGTGGTTATGCTGGATTTCTTCTGCTCAAACAGATTCAGCTCAAACGATATTTTACATGTAAAATAATAAAAAAGAGAGAGGAACCCCCAATGGTGCAATATCGTTTACCAAAGGTTATACCTATTCTCCAATAGCTCACTCACACTACACATCTCTTGGGGTAAATGCACAAAGTAATTCTCTATGTGATAAGTATCCGCCTGACGTTCTGTTCACAAATGTTGTTGCTTAGATAAAAAACACATCAGGGAATATAACCTCTGCTTGGTCCCAACTGTGTGGTGTTCTACTTACAAACTGTATCTCTTGGATTAAATGCACATCAGAGATCCTGGGGTCTGTCTCCTTCTTCTCACGTTTAGATGTAGATTTAAATGGTTAAATGTGTTTCTTAGCTCCTGCCGAACTCCGTGAAGGAGAGCTGTGCCAGCTCTTAGAAGCTCTCTGTGATCTCCGATGTAACTATGTTGCAAAATAGTTACTCAGTTGAATGTATCTCTTTCACTTCTGTCAAACTCCGTGAGGAAGGGTTATTTCAACCCTCAGTTCCTCTATATACTCCGCAATACACTGTGACTTTATTGCAAAATAATTCTTCTTTATTAAAATATAGTAATAAAAAACAAATCCCTGACAGGCAGGGTCCCGAGGGATATGGTGCACACAGTCCTAACCCTCCGATACCCGCAACTCACTCCAGCCGGCAGATAGTGTTATGGGCCCGTAGCCTGACTGGTGAATCTGCTATACCGAAGACCCGGCCGTTATGCACCTCTCACCACCGGAATCCCCGCACTACCGACGCGTTTCAGCTAACGATGTAGCCTTTCTCAAGGTGTATGTCGGGGATGACGGTTTCTCCTATTTGAAAACTTGGCGCTGAAATTCGGATCCGGTGATTGGTCTACAAACGTGTACTCTATTTCATATATACATGAACCTCTTAAACATATGTGTATCGTGCTTCAAAACAATAAACTTCAATTAACGGTGTTAGATGATAATAGAGAGCTTCCTAGATACATATGGAAGACTTCAATTAACAATGTCAGATAATAGTCTTTTTCACACAAGATAATGTCCATAGGATGACCAAACCTTACAGATAAAGTGCTACATAATACAATTGAACTAATAAACTAACCAAATCTAAAGTGCATCGATACCATGGTGAGACTAAAAAACAATGTGTATGAAATCTTATGAACAGCATTATTAAAACTCTAAAATTAGAGTAAAATGCTCATATCTGTAGAAACAATTAAATTAATATAAAATATATAATAAATACCAACATTAATAGAATGGACCATTGAGTTCAAAAAACACTAAAATGTAATAAACTGGGATTAAATACTTAAAATTACTCTAAAAACCATTTTAGTTCGAAAGCCGCATTAAGGCCTGTAGGAGTGAGAGTACCACACTCATAAATAAACTTCATTTCTTCCTTTGCTAATCTAGCTATACTGTCCTTCCTCCTCCAATGATTTTCCACCTTTTTAATACCTACTATATTTTTAATATGACTTAATTCACAATTATGTACGTTTTTAAAATGTAGTGACAATGGGTGGGACATCACTCCTTTTCTTATATTTCGAATGTGCTCCCCCCATCGTTCTTTTAGCCTTCTAGAAGTGCGTCCCACATATTGGAGGGAACATGAACATTCGATAATATAGATACAATTCTTTGAATCACAGGTTAAAAAATCCTTAATTTTGTGTTCCCTACCTGTAGTAGTCGCTTTAAAATTGTCTTGCTTCTTATTGTTACCTTTAACATTCTTACACATGGGGCAGGAACCACATCTATAAAAACCTTCACTTATCACATTATTCTTCTTCCTCGGGGGGTCTATAGCACTCTTTACTACTATGTTCTTAATATTTGGGGCCTTCTTGTATAAAAATTTAGGACACTTAGGAAGGAGAATTTTCAAATCTGGGTCCTGTAAAAGGATTCCCCAGTTTTTATTAACCATTTTTTCTATAGTCCTATAATCTTGATTGAACTGGGTGATGAAATTAATTCCCAGGTTATTTTTATTTTTATTAGTTTTCTTCCTTTCTTTCAGTAACTGACTTCTTGTCTTTTTGCCTACTTTTTTAAGGGCTGAATCTAGCTCACATTCCTCATACCCTTTCCTTATAAATTGCTCCTTTAATTCCTTACTTTGTTTCAGAAATACCTCCCTATCGGAGCAATTGCGCTTCACCCTACAAAATTGGCTCAACGGTACCGATTTTAGCCATTTGGGGTGATGTGCACTTTCCTTTGGTATGAATGAATTAGTGTCCGTCGGCTTCTTGTAAATCTCTGTATTAATGGTCTCATTCTCCCCTTTAATCTTCAAGTCTAAGAAAACTACTTCCTTATTATTCTCGCTAAAAGTGAGTCTGATGTTCAAATTATTCTTATTCAAGTGTTTACAGAATTCTTCAAGGGAGACATTATCCCCTTCCCAGATGATAAGTATATCATCGATATACCTGAAATAAGCCTTGAGGTGTTTCTTAGCTAGGGGGTGATTGTACACCATTCGCTCCTCCCACCACGCCATAAATATATTCGCGTAGGGAGGAGCAAATTTTGTCCCCATTGCTGTGCCTTCTTTCTGTATATAGAAATCATCTGAGAACCAGAAAAAATTATTTTTTAAGATCAACTCAATACCCTCTAGAATTAGCTCTTTCTGATTCTTCTCTAGTTCTGACTTTCCCAACATCCATTCAATTGCCTCCAATCCCTGGCAGTGATTGATAACCGTGTACAGGGATTGGACGTCAGCTGTCAGGATCTTGCAATCGTCAGTCCATTTAACATTCCATTTAATCTTCCTAAGGATATCCCCTGTGTCCTTAAGATAAGAAGGAATCAACTTCATATATGGTTGGAGGTGCATATCTATCATCTGTGACAGGTTGGACGTTAATGATTCCACACCTGCCACGATGGGTCTCCCTGGGGGGTTTAAGGGGTCCTTATGGACTTTTGGGAGGATGTAGAATGAAGGGATTTGAGCATTTTTTATTAGTGGAAATTCTTTCTCTTGACTGTTGATAGTACCATTATTGTGAAATTTCTCCACAAATTCCTCTAATTTTTTATTTATTTTATCCGTGGGATCCGATTTTAATTTCATGTATGTTTTTCCATCCTCCAACTGCCTCCTACACTCCTCTATATATTTCTCCTTATTTAACACTACGACCCCCCCTCCTTTATCTGAGGGTTTGATGACAATCTTTTCGTTTACATTTAAAGATTTCAGAGCTTCCCTTTCTTTTTTACTTAAATTATAGTTCTTCTTCGTACTTCTATTTCCTAAAGTTTTTATTTCTTCCCTCATAATCCTTTCGAAGGTGTCTATAAAACATCCTTTGGCTTGTACCTCTTCGTTCTCAGCCTTATTTTTAAAGAACTTCTGAAGGGTAAGTTTGCGCACAAACTTCTGCAAATCTACAAAAATATTAAACGCATTACTGTCCCTTGTTGGGGCAAATTTTAATCCTCTACTTAAAACTGCTTCCTCTTCTGTTGATAACTCATAACTGCTTAGATTAAAAATCTTCACTTTCTCCCTATCTCGCCTATTCTCACTTTTATCCTTCCGATGACTCTTCTTATTTTTATACTTTAAACCCCCCCTTTTCCCTCTTTTTTCCCCCCGATAATTCGATTTAATTAGGGGTTTAATAACATTTTTACTTTCGATGTTGTGTATTACCAACCCTTCCGGGTTGGGTTCCCTAAAAAAACATTATTGGGGTTCTCTTGTGTATCCCTTATGAATGGATCATACCTATTTTGTAGGGAGATGTACTGTTCCTCCCTCCTATTCACATTCTGTTGTTCTTCTCTTCTATTCTCATGTATTTCTTGAGGTTGTTCTCTCCTATTTATGTAGGTTTGCTTTGGGTTTTCTCGATTTATGCTCCGTTCGTATCTACTTCTTTCATCAATGTCAAACCTCTCCTCCCTTGGACAGTCTCTCCAAAGTACTTTCCTTATGTCCCTTTGGTTATGATCATAATAATGATCCCGACTGTCTTTGGTATAATAAAATCTATCCCTGTCCCTATTCTCATGATGCCTCCTATCTACATAGTACCCTCTTCCTTGTGAGTATCCCCTTTGTCCATTCCTACTATAATAATAATTGTCTCTCTCCCTGGAGTGTCTTTTATTTTCATACCTTCCTCTATTTTCATAGTACCTTCTTTCTTGTGAGTATCTCCCCTGTCTGTAATACATTTTATCCTCATAGTAACGTCTGTCTTCAAATTTCCTCCTATCTTCATAGTTCCTCTTATTACTATGATCTCTTCTATCCTCATAATACCTCTTATTACCGTGGTCTCTTCTGTCCTCATAATTCTTCTTATTACTATAGTCTCTTCTATGGTTATGGTGCCTGTTGTCATCATAACCTCTCCTACGGCTGTGACTACGATGTTCCCTTCTTCTTTCTGATTCAGGTGTATTTCTTCTATTTCCCTCTTTATTTCCTTTAGGGGAATCTCTTGTTTCTCTTTTTTTATTATTATTCTTTTTATCTCCTATTGGATTGTCTCCTTTTGTGTCTGTCTTCTCTTTTATCTGTTCATTCTCCAATGGTATTTTATCTCCTTTTTCCGTTTCTTTTTTATTATCAGAAGTTCTTGAGAGGGAACTCTGTTGTTTTTCTATTCTCTTTTTCTCCTGAACTCTTTTTAAATTCTCTTCAAAAAGGAGAAGTTCCTCTATCACTGAATCACTGAGGATATCTTCTTCTTTTTCTTCTAGGTCTCCCTCTCTTTCCTCAAATTCTTCCTCCTCTCCACCCTCCTTCTTCTTTTTAATATTAACATATTGGGTCCCTGTATTAAATTCTACCAAGTCCCTTTTGTACTTATTAAACCTCCTTTCTACTATTGTCTGTTCCTGTTTCTGTAATCTATGTGTTAAAATTTCCTCAAGATTTTTGTATTCTTTTAGCTCAATAAAAGGAGAAATAAGTACCCTAAGGTCCCCAATCTCCTGTTCCACTATCTCTAGGAGTTTTCTTTTCTCTCTAACAATATGTTCCATTAGGGAAAAGGAACAATGGTTGAGAATCAAATACCAACCCTCTAAGAATTCTTTTGATTCTGACTCAAAAGCGCATTCTTTTTTTATTCTTAGTCCCTTCGGTATTATTCTATCTGCCAAATACCTCTCAAAGGTGACAATTTCCCACCATATTTTGTTTTCTTGTAGGAGTAATTTCCCTAATTTTTTCATTGTGCTCTCAAGATCCCCATCCAATAAATTCAATTCTCCTCTAAATGCTTTTTCTATTTTTCCTTGTCTTTCCTCTAAATGTCTAAACATCTTAGATGTTTTTAGGATTCGCACAACTCACGTGGGAAAGATGTTATAAACAATTCCTTAAAGGAAGAGTCAACTATACGAATACAAGGAATATGTGAGTTTTTAGCGCCTCCCTATTGGTTTAGAAGTCGCCAAACATTGGAAGGGGAGATATTCCCAAATCTCCCTAAATGTTAGAAGGTATAGAAACCAAACAACAAATCATGAAAAAAAAAGGAAAAAGTACCAATGTCACGGCGCCTATACCATACAATGATGTATAAATATGATATAAACAATTGTCTCTCTTGTAAGAAAACTATTTCAATAAAATATAGTATAGTATAGTAGGAATAATGTTAGGTGTGACTCGCAAGGAAGAGGGGATTATGTAGATAGGAGATATCATGAGAATAGGGATAGGGATAGGTCTTGTTATACCAAAGACGGTCGGGATCATTATTATGATCAAAACCAAAGGGATATAAGGAAAGTACTTTGGAGAGATTGTCCAAAGGAGGAGTGATTTGACATTGATGAAAGAAGTAGATATGAACGGAGCTTAAACCGAGAAGACCCTAAGCAAACCTACATAAATAGGAGAGAACAACCTCAAGAAATACATGAGAATAGAAGAGAAGAACAACAGAATGTGAATAGGAGGGAGGAACAGTACATCCCCCTACAAAATAGATATGATCCACTCACAAGGGATACACAAGAGAACCCCAATAACGTTTTTTTAGGGAATCCAACCCGGAAGGGTTGGTAATACACAACATCGAAAGCAAAAATGTTATTAAACCTCTAATCAAATCAAATCATCGGGGGAAAAAAAGAGGGAAAAGGGGGGGCTTAAAGTATAAAAATAAGAAGAGTCATCGGAAGGATAAAAGTGAGAATAGGCGAGATAGGGAGAAAGTGAAGATTTTTAATCTAAGCAGTTATGAGTTATCAACAGAAGAGGAAGCAGTTTTAAGTAGAGGATTAAAATTTGCCCCAACAAGGGACAGTAATGCGTTTAATATTTTTGTAGATTTGCAGAAGTTTGTGCGCAAACTTACCCTTCAGAAGTTCTTTAAAAATAAGGCTGAGAACGAAGAGGTACAAGAGAGGAAGGGGTTAAAGAAAAAATCCACTTTTTACCCTCAACAAGCCAAAGGATGTTTTATAGACACCTTTGAAAGGATTATGAAGGAAGAAATAAAAACTCTAGGAAACAGAGGTACGAAGAAGAACTATAATTTAAGTAAAAAAGAAAGGGAAGCCCTGAAATCTTTAAATGTAAACGAAAAGATTGTTATCAAACCCTCAGATAAAGGAGGGGGGGTCGTAGTGTTAAATAAGGAGAAATATATAGAGGAGTGTAGGAGGCAGTTGGAGGATGGCAAAACATACATGAAATTAAAATCGGATCCCACGGATAAAATAAATAAAAAATTAGAGGAATTTGTGGAGAAATTTCACAATAATGGTACTATCAACAGTCAAGAGAAAGAATTTCCACTAATAAAAAATGCTCAAATCCCTTCATTCTACATCCTCCCAAAAGTCCATAAGGACCCCTTAAACCCCCCAGGGAGACCCATCGTGGCAGGTGTGGAATCATTAACGTCCAACCTGTCACAGATGATAGACATGCACCTCCAACCATATATGAAGTTGATTCCTTCTTGACACAGGGGATATCCTTAGGAAGATTAAATGGAATGTTAAATGGACTGACGATTGCAAGATCCTGACAGCTGACGTCCAATCCCTGTACACGGTTATCAATCACTGCCAGGGATTGGAGGCAATTGAATGGATGTTGGGAAAGTCAGAACTAGAGAAGAATCAGAAAGAGCTAATTCTAGAGGGTATTGAGTTGATCTTAAAAAATAATTTTTTCTGGTTCTCAGATGATTTCTATATACAGAAAGAAGGCACAGCAATGGGGACAAAATTTGCTCCTCCCTACGCGAATATATTTATGGCGTGGTGGGAGGAGCGAATGGTGTACAATCACCCCCTAGCTAAGAAACACCTCAAGGCTTATTTCAGGTATATCGATGATATACTTATCATCTGGGAAGGGGATAATGTCTCCCTTGAAGAATTCTGTAAACACTTGAATAAGAATAATTTGAACATCAGACTCACTTTTAGCGAGAATAATAAGGAAGTAGTTTTCTTAGACTTGAAGATTAAAGGGGAGAATGAGACCATTAATACAGAGATTTACAAGAAGCCGACGGACACTAATTCATTCATACCAAAGGAAAGTGCACATCACCCCAAATGGCTAAAATCGGTACCGTTGAGCCAATTTTGTAGGGTGAAGCGCAATTGCTCCGATAGGGAGGTATTTCTGAAACAAAGTAAGGAATTAAAGGAGCAATTTATAAGGAAAGGGTATGAGGAATGTGAGCTAGATTCAGCCCTTAAAAAAGTAGGTAAAAAGACAAGAAGCCAGTTACTGAAAGAAAGGAAGAAAACTAATAAAAATAAAAATAACCTGGGAATTAATTTCATCACCCAGTTTAATCAAGATTATAGGACTATAGAAAAAATGGTTAAGAAAAACTGGTGAATCCTTTTACAGGACCCAGATTTGAAAATCATCCTTCCTAAGTGTCCTAAATTTGTATACAAGAAGGCCCCAAATATTAAGAACATGATAGTAAAGAGTGCTATAGACCCCCCGAGGAAGAAGAATAATGTGATAAGTGAAGGTTTTTATAGATGTGGTTCCTGTCCCATGTGTAAGAATGTTAAAGGTAATAATAAGAAGCAAGACAATTTTAAAGCTACTACTACAGGTAGGGAACACAAAATTAAGGATTTTTTAACCTGCGATTCAAAGAATTGTGTCTATATTATTGAATGTTCATGTTCCCTCCAATATGTGGGACGCACTTCCAGAAGACTAAAAGAACGATGGGGGGAACACATCCGAAATATAAGAAAAGGAGTGATGTCCCACCCATTGTCACTACATTTTAAAAACGTACATAATTGCGAATTAAGTCATATTAAAAACATAGTAGGTATTAAAAAGGTGGAAAATCATTGGAGGAGGAAGGACAGTGTAACTAGATTAGCAAAGGAAGAAATGAAGTTTATTTATGAATGTGGTACCCTCACCCCTACAGGCCTTAATGTGGCCTTTGAATTAAAATGGTTTTTAGAGTAATCTTAAGTATTTAGTTTTAGTCTTTTGCACTCAACGATCTATTCTATTAATGTTGATATTTATTATTAATTATTATATATTAATTTAATTGTTACTACGGATATGAGCACTTTACTCTAATTTTAGAGTTTTAATAATGCCGTTCATAAGATTTCATACACATTGTTTTTTAGTTTCACCATGGTATCGATGCACTATAGATTTGGTTAGTTTATTAGTTCAATTGTATTATGTAGCACTTTATCTGTAAGGTTTGGTCATCCTATGGACATTATCTTGTGTGAAAAAGACTATTATCTGACATTGTTAATTGAAGTCTTCCATATGTATCTAGGAAGCTCTCTATTATCATCTAACACCGTTAATTGAAGTTTATTGTTTTGAAGCACGATTCACATATGTTT
>WWET01003688.1:7161-38198 GCA_011038615.1 Limnodynastes dumerilii | reverse complement strand
GTTGGCGCCTCCGGACTGGACCACTGGACTGGACCACAAGACTGGGCCTCAGGACTGGACCACTGGACTGGACCACGAGACAGGGCCTCAGGACTGGACCACTGGACTGGATCATGAGACAGGACCTCAGGACTGGACAATATTTCTTATTATTTAACATGTTAAACATCGTTTGAGCTGAATCTGTTTGAGCAGAAGAAATCCAGCATAACCACGTAGAGGAACAAATATGTTTGGAACATCAATCTTCCGAAGTGCACAAAGCCCAAGAGGCGAATCTCGTAAGTAGGACTACAACCCTTTCCTTACCCTACTGCAAAGCACAAAGAACATTATTAAGACTGTCATTTGAAGGATTTTATTGAAATAGTTTTCTTACAAGAGAGACAATTGTTTATATCATATTTATACATCATTGTATGGTATAGGCGCCGTGACATTGGTACTTTTTCCTTTTTTTTTCATGATTTATTGTTTGGTTTCTATACCTTCTAACATTTAGGGAGATTTGGGAATATCTCCCCTTCCAATGTTTGGCGACATCTAAACCAATAGGGAGGCGCTAAAAACTCACATATTCCTTGTATTCGTAAAGATGAGAGGTAGTCGAGCCCATTAACTACCCATTAAATACCTATGTGGCGTAAAGTATGTTCAATGGTAGATATTAAAAAAATAATTCTTTATACCTACTTACAGGAAGTAGCTTACATGAGTTTTAGGGTTTTGAGAAGCAACTTAGTGGTAAGATTAGGGAAGTGAGTTAGCCATTGTTTTACACCTGTACAATGGGAATAATAATCCTCTCCCTGAGTAAATTATAATGTATGGTTATGGCTCTATGTTGGGAAGGTATAGCAAAAATGAGTGAATCTAATGGGTTATGCTAATCCATGTCAGAAAGATGATTGAGAATGGAATTTTTATAATGGTGGGCTTGAAAATAGGCAAAAGGAAAATCTTTCAAGAAGTCAAACTGTTGAAAAGTAAGGGTCTACCTTGTTTGTTTATTTACCAAGCAGGCAATACTATAAATACCAGCCTGTCTCCATGCCGCAAAAGGGAAGGTCACACTCCCTTTTTGAAAGTTCAGATTGCATAATAGCGGTAGGCATAGGGATTTTTTTGTGAGTTGAGATTATGTCTAAGTCTTGCCACACCCTCTGCGTGGACTCAAGTAGAGGATTTTTCCTACATTCTAATGAGACCTCTTTGTCATGTAAATGAAGGAATGCCTTAAGAACAATGGCCCAGATCCAGAACAACGTTTGTGAGCGAATTTACACGTGGCGGACACGTAAAATCGTGTTTTGGTAAGTACTGCACATGCACACCGTAGAAAATACAATCCGTAACGTAGCGTAAATGTGAACGTATGGGCCATTCACGTATATATGTGGCGTAAATCCTTACACGTGGGCGTGCCAATTTTACGCGAGTCAAAAATACATCTGAAATACGCTATGTAGGCAGGGGTATTTAAAGTGTACAGTATGGGCGTGCTTAGCTGCGTAAATACGTGTTGCTCATACGTATGTGAGCGGATGACATCGGTTACGTGGGCAAAAGTTAAGGTAGGGTTTGGAAAGCGGATCTCGGACAAAATACGTACATTCAAGGGGTGTGCCAAGGTCAGTGTATAGAAGGTACGCACACGTAAATACGCTACGTGAGTAAACGTATTGCAAGCGGAGTTCTGGATCTACCCCGATATCTGTAAGAAATTCCTGTTCCAAGGAAGTATTAGTATATATTTATGATCCATGGAGCATAATTATAAGTAACTATGTTTGGGACATTAATATCCCCATTTGATTTAGATTGCTGATGTTGATGTTTGTGTAGGTTTATATTTCTCCTCTCCCCATTCCCTTATGAAATGTTAAAAAGGGAAATTATCCTCCACTATCCCTTTGGGTAAGAACAATTAGAATTCAGAAGAGGTACCCCTGAAGAATACCCCTTCTTAAGAAAAAGCAGTGAAACACATCAAGGAACCTGGAAATTGTCATCTAAACCTTTGCAACTGGCCACTTTATCACTACGAGGTAAACTTGCACTTTACAACCTTGGACATAGCAATATTTTGGATTTAAGTTTCATCTCCGGCATTACCAATATACTTAATCGTCATGGGAGCGTGAAACCCCTTGCAATAACAATGGAGGAGATCATGGCTGATTTACAGAGCGTATAAGTGACTTTTTTTAGCTATTTCCATGAACTGTTTTCTAGCAGGCTTCTTGGATTGTGCAATTAAACATGTATTCATGCTGCAACCTTCTTTATGTGGATTTGGTAAACCAGATGAGTAATCCATCATAAAATACCTATGTGGGAATTGCCCTATTAACTTTTTTATTGATTCTCTATATACCGCTTGCCATCGGATTACAAAGGAACTATTTCCTAAACTGATAGTTTGTTTATATCAATTTGATCTAATGTGCCATAAACAAATAAGGTGCAGAATGAATTGAATTTGAGGACTGCTAATACTGATAGTTTTATGGACTCTTATTTGTATGGTGAACTATCATAAAAATTGCATTTGGTTTAGAAGCTTTATATTATAGTTGATATTCCAATATTTAACTTGTTTTTAGCAAATATTTCTGATATTGAATATTTAATGAAGGTATAAAATATAGGAAAATTAATATGTTTTAGTTAAGCTATGTGTTATATTTGATTTTTTTTTGTGCTGATCGGTAGTTTGTGTTGTTAACTTTTTATTGGTGGTCTTTGGGCAGAGGACCCAACCAATTACTAGCACTTTTTACATATTTGTAGACAGAGTTTTGTGAAGTTTCTCGGTCACTTTTGCTATTATATACAGTAAGGCCTGAGATCTCATCTGGATGAGAGATATAAAGTAATATAACATCTGCAAATGCAGCAATTTTTATAACCTTAAGTGCCCGATATTTTAAGGGAGCCAATCAGCAAGCTGAATGGCTCCCTATACCTGTAATAGATGCTGCTGCAGATCTATGTATAAAGCTGCTCTGACAGCTTTGAAGTATACCTTCAAAGCTGTCAGAGCAGCATAGTTCATAGATCTGCAGCAGTGGAAATTGTAGGGAATTGTACAGAGAAGGACCAGCCAAACCCGCGCTGTGTGAAGCGCAGTTTTGGCTGATCCCTGTCTGTACTACTCCCTGCAATAGCCACGGCTGCAGATCTATGCACTATGCTGCTCTTACAGCTTTGAAGGTATACTTCTAAGCTGTCAGAGCAGCTTTGTACATAGCTCTGCAGCAGCGCCATAGAGAGCGCTGCCCCCCCTCCCCTATTTTGCTAGGATTATCGGTCCCAGCAGAGGAGGTGTATGGTGCCGATAACAGGACATTTCCCTAGCGGAAAATCGTCCTGTTTATCGACTCACCCCCTGCTGAGACCAATAATCGTCCTAGTGTATGGCCAGCTTTATTGATGATTTATATGCCCCCAAAATCTCATCAGTTATGTAGAATGTGAAGCAAGGGGTCTAAAGCAAGATTAAATAATAGAGGGAAAAGTGAGCAACCCTGCCTTATTCCCTTAGCTATTTGAATCCTATCTCCTCTTTACCTGTTTAAAAGAAAAATAGTAGAGGGGGAACTATAAAAGTAGTGAATGAGGGTGATAAACTAGAACCTTTTAGAGATGCGTCCACATAATAGAATTAAAGGCCTGGGTGTCTAGTCACAGTAGTATATTTTTAGAGGCTGGCGACTTCGAAGAAACAACTGTTGCAGCCACGGCTGCTATAATCCCCTTTATGGAGTGACTCCATGCAATAATCCTCACTTGATGGCCCGTTAATAAATTTGGGAAAATTGACTGGATGCGAGTTGCCATTTTTTCCCCAAAATTTAACATACCGTATTCAGTAAAGAAATGGGGCAATATAAGGTTACCATTTGGGGATCTTTGTTGGGCTTTGGACTTTGAGTGAGCAGCAGTCCAAGTCGTGTGAGCAACAGTCCAAGTCGTGTGAGCAGTGGTCCGGGTCGAGTGAGCGACAGTTGAGGTCGTGGGAAGCGCTAGTAAAAGTGACAGAGTCGGAGGCAACAGCGATCCAGATAGAGAATAAAAGAGAGACAGTGTTGACAGAGACGGACAACAACAGCAGAGGTAGCGGTGAAAAGAGAGAGGGAGGACAAGAGGTGGTGGTGATAACATCGGAGGAGACAGGGATTAGAGCTGCTGGGGACAGTTTATTGGAGAGAGAGACAGACGGTATCTATAACGGCTGAGAGCAGTTTGCTGGAGAGAGAGAAAGTGTGACAGTGTCTGAAGCAGCTGAGAGCATGGAAAAGTAACTTTCAAGTGGGCAGAGCAGAGACAGTATGAAAAGACAGGAGGAGTTTTGGAGTGGCAACAAAGTTTCTGATTGCAAATAACCAGGTTGCGGTGGGAGAAAAGGGGAATTGAAGGTGTAAAGTCTATTAAATTAATTAAAACTTAGAAAGACTTATTTAAATGTTATAAGTAAGGAATAAATACTTTTCTTATAATAATTTTCCTTAAGGCAAATTGATATGTACATGTAGAGAGTGGATGTACAATTTAAAAGTATATAATATTTTAAAAAGGAAAGTAAAAGGTATTTTATTGTTGGATGGCGATGATGTTGTAAAAGCTAACCAAATGTTTACTATGAAATTGTAAACCCTGCTAATGTGTTTTGATTGTCAATTTATTTAATTCATTGTGACAAACAATTCTTATTTGTGTATGAATGGTAAATGAAAATACTCCACTTATAAAAAGATTAGTAAAATGTATTCCTTATCTTCTGAACCAAGTTGTGTCAGTTGTCTTTTTTTTTTGAGTATCTTCTCGATCTGCATTCACTTCCACAAATTTGTAACCTTGCACTATACCCCACTCCTATTACCAACATTTTGGGGTGTTACAATTTAATTGCAAATTCTATTTCCTCTGTGCTTATGGGTGTTGTCTAAAAGGTCCCTTTGCTCCTGGGTAATTCTAGGAAGTTGAGCTTTGCAAATTAGTCTATCATGGAGTTCAGGATCCCCAGGGATAGCCCGGTAAAGACCTTTATAGAACAATTAGAATTTATTTAAAATATCTTTAGATTTTGTGAGAAGCCTCCCTGGTGTCTCAGTGTTTTTCAAAGCAGTTACATGGCTTCTCAGCTTCCAAATTTTTATCCTAATAACTAGTACTTTTCCAGGCCGATGGATAGGTGAATAAGTCTCAACTCCATACCATACCGGATATCCGTGTTGTGAGAGTGTATAGACATGTTTGTTTGTGTACTGCGCATTACTTTAACCTACCCCCTCTAGTGGCATGAAGATATAGCAGACTGCTAAGGACATAATGGAACCTCTGTCCAAACATCCGAAGGTAGATCCGCTGAAATGGAAACCTGTGCTACATAAAAGCAAGACATATAATAATAACATATATAGCTCTGCTTCAAATACTATCGATTTTCAATTTTTTCATCCAGAACTAAATCTTTTGTCTCTCCACTTCTAAGTGAGAACCAAAGGCACAAACTTACATTATCAAGCTTTATATAGTGAAGAGTATAATTCTGCACTAACATTATCAACATATAAACTATCGCATCATAAGAGGGAAAATTAAACTCCCAGAGGAAGGTATCCCAGGTACTTTATTAAGAACAGATCAACACTATTAATATCCTACTTAGAAGCATCAAAGAACAATATAACAAATATGTAAGATTATCAAATCAATACCGATATTACCAATATAAATTGAAAAGAAATCAGAAAATGAACAAATAAAAAGGAAAAAAAAGGAAAATGACACTAGACATTTAATGGGCAATTAGGAGAGTGGTCTGGTTGATTGGGACCCAGAAAGTTTTCTATAGCTCTAATAGGGTCAGTGAAGAAAATATCATTGCCATTTTCTTTGACTCTGTGCTTCGCGGGGTACAATAAGGCGAATCTATGGTTTTTCTCCACTAAGTGTTTGCAGACTGGTGAAAACTCCTTTATCTTTTGAACAACTGATGCTGAAAAATCTTGGAAAATTAAGATGTGATGGCCTTCAATAATTAATTCCGGGGCACACTTGTATGATGTCAGCATTGCCTCTTTTGATCCTCCTGTCTCTCTGGGCCTATCCGATGTGCTTGTTCTATCTGTGGGCGGAGGGAGGCATCTAGCAACCCCTGTGCTGCTGGGAGGGTATTTCTAAAGTATTCAAATAACTGTTGACCCTTGAGAGCTTCTGGTATGCCAATAAATCTGAGATTATTCCTACGACTCCAGTTTTCCAGGTTGTCAACTGTTTCTGACATTTCAGAGATGGTTCTTGATTGTCTCCTGGAGTGTGTGGATCATATCCTCAGAGTCCCCAGTACACTGTTACAGCCCAGAGATTCTTGCCAAATTTTGGCAAGCAATGCATCCGTTGCTACTTGAATTTGATCAAATTGATCATCTATTTGCGGCATCTTTGACTTGGATAATTCCTGCATCTGTGAAACTACAGGAGGGTACAATGTCGGATGAATCATTAGCATGGTTGCAGACCTAGGACCCTGGAGAACTAGGACACACGGAGTTTATTAGTAGCTGATTTTTGTTTACTCCCGTAGTTGAGGATGCAGAAGCAGATTTTGGATTTTGAGCTTTATCAGTGAATTTGTCCATATCATAGAAACGAGCACAGTGATAAAAGTGATACAAGTGTTGGAGAGTGTAGTAAAAGCAATGTTTTTTAATTTGTCTGAATTTAGAAAAATGATCCTGGGAATCTCCCCATGGAGTCAGGAATATTAGTAATTTACATTTTTAGCTGTAGTGCAAAAACCCAATAAAAGTCATGGTTAAATTGCTTGTATAATTAAAGTGTAGAGATATATAGGTATGATTCACACCAAGGTTTATGTGACAGGCAGGGTTGGCTGTAAGTTGGGTGTCAAATTTCTCTTTTAGGACAATATTAGTCTCTACAATGTACAGTTTTTAATGGAAATATTTATCGATTTGTCCCAAAGTCACTTTTCTCAAAATGTAAACTTAGGCAGATGATTTCCTCTGTAAAACATGCAGGTCAGACTAGAGTATTGCAGGGATTAGCAATATAAGTGGCAAAACTGAGGACAACCTGAAGCATAAATCCTGCATTGTAGATTAGTATTGATTTCCTCTTTCTTTATGCAGGATTCTTAAGTGTATCAATATTAAATGAGATTTACCAAGGTGGTTACAGTTAGAACAAAGTTCCTTTCAGGCCCTGCAGTAGTAGTATAAGAAATGTCCTTAGGCCAAAAATACAAAAAGCAAAATAATACTTTTAGCAAAAAGGGGTACTCTTATCAAATTTCCAAGTGACAACCCACAGCAAACATATACTCCTGCTTATGTTTTCCACAGGGTGCCAGACTTTTCAGATGCAAATGACCACCAACTCTGATGATGCAGCACCAGACATTCACTGCACTCTATCAAATTGCAGCCTCTGACAGTCTCAGTCTCTTCTCCAATGTTATAGACTGTGAGCGTGGGGTGAGGCATTTTGCATTGGCTCCTGATGTTGGACTCCGACTCTGGCGCTAATTAATGTTGGTGGTGCCACAATAATAAAACAGTTGGGTGAATCTCTGCTTCCCTGACTGTTCACCTTGCTATAGCACTGCAGCACTAAAGGGAGGCTTTTAGTACAAGTTTTTACTGCTGCAGCACCAAAGCTCTCTTAAAATGCAGGTGTCGAGGATAACCCGCACACCTGAAGTCTACAATTATAATTTTATTATCACAAAATATCCAGATCTACTCAAAAAATCTTTTTCTTACGTGGATTATTGTATGAATCAGAATTGCAGCATGGAAACAAATTTAGGCATTTTAACTTAGAAATTATGTTAAATAGATTAATGTGCATCAAACAGAATTGTATTTAATTGCCATTTAAGTCAAAAACTATAAAAAGATTTAATTTCTTTTGGCAACTTTATTAATAAAAAATGTAACATGAAATTGGGCCAGATCCAGAACAACGCTTGTGAGCGAATTTACGCGTGGCGGAGACGTAAAATCGCCTTTTGGTAAGTACGCACAGTAACGTAGCATAATTGTGAACGTATGGGCCATTCACGTATGTGTCACGTAAATACTTATGTGTGGGCGTGCCAATTTTAACGTGAGTCCAAAATACGTCTGAAATACGTTAAGTAGGCGGGAGTTTGTATTTAAAGTGTACAGCATGGGCGTGCTTAGCTGCGTTAATTCGTGTTGCCCATACGTACGTGTGCGTATCACTGCGGTTACGCCATACGCACGTGTGCGTATGACTGCGGTTACGTTGGCAAAAGTTAAGGTAGGGTTTGGAAAGCGTATCTTGATCAAATACGTACGTTCAAGTGGTGTTTCTAGGGGAGTGTATAGAAGGCACGCACATGAAAATACGCTACGCGAATAAACGTACGGCAAACGTAGTTCTGGATCTACCCCATTATCTGTTACTAAAAAGGTGGCAAAGTAAGAGGCAGTGCGTAGTCACACACCAATATAACACATATAAATAATTCATGAAATGTCATTAGCAAATGCAAAATTCAGAGGCCCGTCTGCCGGAACATAGCTCCCAAAGTGTGCCAATCGTAAGCAATATCAACTTATCCAACAGATGCTATTTGCATTGTAATGCAAATACCAATTGCGTGTTTACCACAAAATTGGTTACAACTTCTGAAATAATCTTTCACATTTAAAACTTGTTATCATCCAACTACCCATATCACCAATCTACATATAAAAAGCATAAATTAGGGTTGTCTGGGTAGACAGCACTGTTCTCCACAGGTCTCCTACCCCGATGGAACAAGGTAACTCTTTTTGCTCTTAACTTTTATACTCAATGGGGTAGATCCATTAAGTAAGTGCTTAAAATGTGTTACTCCTGAGCTAAACCATGTTGATTTCAGGGAGAGTCCAGTTAATTGTATTCTTTGCATGCAGGGATATATATTTGAATTGCTTACTGCCCACAGATACTGACCAGCTTTACTATCACACTGTTATTTAGACTTAGGATAGGAAACATCACCACTCAACTATAATACTGTTTGCAACAGATGAAATATGACTCCCCTGCAGTCAACATGGTTTAGCCCAGGAGTAACTCATTTCAAGCATTTACTTAAGCCTGGATCCAATGTCCCCTTGCAGAGTACCTCACCATTCTTTTCCTCCCTTCTATAGGACACTCCACTGTTAAGTCATACTCAGTAATGCCCCCCATAGAAGACAGCCCAACCTTGAGGTTTAACCCCATTCAGTTCCTGAGCTTCATTTGAACTAAATGCCTTAGCGGTTGAAGCTCTGTCTTGTTTGTCGCTTCAACCACATAATAGATTAAATGAACAAACACACAGTTGAGATGCACTTAAAATTTTGGCAAATGTATTAATAAAAAAAAACCATGAAATTATCAATAATTAAAAGATGGTGAAGACAGTGATTATGGCAATAGCAAATGCGAATGTCATCCTAATCACCCTTACCACTGCTGTTTATATATCGTCACAATATTAGCTCATCCCCACTGGAAACAACAATGACAGTCTGGATGTGATTTGTGACAAACTTGCTCATTTTATTGAACATCCATTTTCTCAACATTTTGGATGTTTAGCCTTCCTACGCTGATCACTAAAAAGGTTCCCAGTTGCAGTAAATACTCTTTCCAAGTACGTGCTGGAGGGTGGGCAGCTTAAGTAGTAAATTGCTAGGACTTCTGGTAACGGTGCTGATGGAGTGAGAGGCGCCCGGTGGTAGCTCTGTGTTAGCCACAGTGGTCTCTTTTCCTTTCCACCCATTGAGGGTGCTATTATACCAGGCAACTTGGAGTAGCAGCATGAGGGAGTGCTCTCTGTCTATAAAGCGCTATTTCACAGCCCAAATGTCTGCAAAGCAGCAAAGAGCCTATCCAGAGAGGCCATATGAAAATCTTAAAATGGCAGTGGTGGGGCCCTTGGCACAAGATATGGAACCCTCCTCTCCAGCATCCCCCTCAGTGTCACCCAGACCTGATCGAGACCCATCTATTCTTGCCTATGAAGATGTAGTTTCAGCTATTTAGGAAACTATGCAACCCATGATGGCTGCACAAGCATCTACCTTCACACAAGCCCCCCAGGGAGTTAAGGAGCAAATATCACAGTTACAGCAACGTGTGGAAATATATGAGCAGAAATCTGGAGAATTGTTTAGTGATGTGTACACACTAAAAGAAACTATCAATAATATGCAGAAAAATAAACTACCATGAGAAAATTAGACGACCTGGAGAACAGGTTGAGAAGAAATAACCTTCGTTTGGTTGGACTACCTGAATCCCTTAAAGGGCCACTTCTGTTTTCTTTTTTGCGGGTAAAGCTTGCGGGTAAAGCTTGCTGCAAGTGTCTACTGATTGTGCTGATCTGATTATCGAGAGGGAGCATAGATTGGGAACTCCCAGAGACGACCCCATTAATCGACCCAGAGTTGTTATTTTTAGTTGTTTAAAATTCCACCACAAGGAAATTCTTTGGATAGCATCCCGAGCTACAGATCGTTAATCTGGGAAGGGAAATGTATCAGAATTTTTCAAGATTATTCAACTGAGAGAGAATTTACACCTATATGCTCCAATTTAATTGCGGAAGCCCGAAAATGTGCTTTTCTTTACCCGACACGCCTCTGGTTATTCAAGGGAAAAACGACTAGAGACTCCTTGATCCCAGCGGATGCAAAGAAATACCTTCAAGCTGAATCTGCAGGTTCAAGCAACGATTTGTAATGTAATCATGTAGATGTGAGGATCCTAACCTCTATAGACAGTCTTCTACACCTTGGATGTATATGGTTTTACAATTAGTTAATTTTTCCTGTAAAGTGGAACTTCTAATATGGGGATTTGAATGTTTTTCTCTTTTTAGACATCCAAGACTGGATATTGTTCATCATGGTTTTCCTGTGATTGGTATCGTATATAATTGATATTCCTATTACGTGGGTTATTTGTGTGATATTATTGATCTTCTTTTCTTTTCTTTTTGCTCGTCTTAGTTTTATCAGAAATCATACAGTATTTCAATTAGATGTTTTATTTGGACATTCTAGGTCTAATGTGATATTTTGATAAATATTGTTGGTATACTTTATAAAACATTTAATAGATAAGAAGAGATTAAAAATGTATTACTTACGGTTCGTCGTTTTAATATTTCATTAATATTTTTCATATTAAGCTCAGAATGGTTTTAATACTATAGCACACTTTATACACATGGGGCCGTATCCAGAACTACGCTGGCCGGCATATTATCACTGGCCAGCAGCATAAGATCGTCTAAAAAGAGGATCTGCGCATGCACCGGGCAGATGTTGACCGGTGACCGGTGTAGCTGCGTAAAAGCCCGATCGTGGATCGGGCGTCTATAGCTTCAACGTAGTAACGCTGGAGGGGGCGTCCCCCAGCGTTACTATGCGGAAGTTAGTGCAGGTAGGCGTGGGGAGGGTAATGAGGCTGGGAGGGCGGCGTTAACGTATCAACGCCGCCGTCCCAGTGTATTAACAGTCGCTTACGCCAGCTGAAGTTAGGGTAGCCTTCAGCCAGCATAAGCGACTGTTCATATGCTGTGGCTGCGGCAAGGGGGAGTGTCAGAGGAGGGAAGCAATGGTACGCTAAGCGTTAAACCGCTCAGTGTACCATCGTAGGTCTGGATCAGGCCCATGGTCCATAAGTGGCCTGACTTCACTGGAGGGCGCATGCACCCACCTGATGTTACGCTAGGGTTAACCCTAAAGTATAAAAATTCGGACAGAACAAAGTTCCGATCGGCATACTCACCCATTCATTTTCAGAAATGCTGCCACCACTGCTGCAGGACCCGGTGCTTCATTGGACCACTAGAAAGGTGAATAACCTCTCCAGGGTTACATTGTTAGGGTCAGGCTGCGGGGAATGGTGGGTTAGGGTCAGTCTGTGGGGGAAAGGAGGGTTAAGGTCAGGCTGTGGGGAGGGGAGGGTCAGACTGCAGGGAAGGGAGGGTTAGGGTCAGAATTAGGGGAAGGGTTGGGGTTAGTTTTAACACTCATCTTTCGAAGCACCATGTTCGGAGCTCCGGGGATCGATTGCTATGCCTCATCAAAACATAAACAATTGATATAGAAATTAGGCCGTTCTTACCGGGGACCCACACCCGTTTAGATGCTGAAAAGGCCTTTGACCTAGTCACATGGGATCATTTGATTGAGGCTTTGTCATGTTTTTGTTTCCCACAATCCTTTCTTCTAACCATACAATCTTTGTATTCTAATCTTCCCTCGCAGATAATGAGTGATGGTTATATTTCTCCACCATTTTCTATACAAAGAGGCACCAGGCAGCTCATTATCTCCACTATTGTTTGCCATAGCCTTGGAGCCTTTGGCTATTGCTCTCTGAAGTCATCAGGAATTAAGGGAATATATGTAGGTAATTATGAATCTAAGGTATCTTTTTTTGTGGAAGATATGATTTTTGTATCGCGTTCAGAATGGTCCATCCCCATTATAATTGACATTATAGAGAAATATGGATCTTTTGTGGGATATAGTGAATTTCCAGAAGTCTAAAGTACTCCAGATTTTAGGTACTACCCATTCACAAACTTTATTGCATACTTTACAACCCTTTAAAATAGCATGTAACACAGTGAAATATTTGGGAATTAATATAGGAGCGGATTTAAATGGCTTATATAAAGCAAACTTCACGCCAGTTTTTAAAGAAATATCTAGGTTGCTGGAAAGCTGGCATTTCCTATCATTGGGCCGGATCCAGAACTTCCATAGACGGACGTAATTCAATGAACAATAGCTACTGTGCATGTGTAGTAGCTATTGTACGTAATCTGTGTATCGTTTCGATACGTAGATTGCGTATATGCGGTCTTTTAGACTGAATATACGCAATCTACGTATTGAAACGATACACAGATTACGTACAATAGCTACTACGCATGCGCAGTAGCTATTGTTCATTGAATTACGTCCATCTATGGAAGACGGACGTAGTTCTGGATCCACCCCATTGTCATTATTGGGGAGGATATTATTGGGGAGGATAGATGTACTTTAGAGTATAATATTTCCAATATTATGATATATAATACAAATGCTCCCAATTCAATTATCTAAGCTAGACATTAAATCATGTAAAACACAATTTTTTAGATTTGTCTGGCAGGGAAAAAAAACTAAAATTGCTTATAGTAAAATAAGACTGCCTAAGAGGGATGGAGGAATTAGAATACCAGATATAGCTACTTTCACGCATGCTGTTTTCTTTAGATATATATCAGATTGGTTTCTTGATAGAGGTATATATACTAACCAAAAGCAAGAGGAACAAAGTCTGTGACCCTGCTCTCCAGTGACACTTTTACTTTGTAAAAGAAAGGATCTACCACAGCATATTTGGAGCAATATACTGTTCCAGCAGACTTACCTATCTTGGCTACATATAAATACTGGCTTTACTGGCAATATTGGCAGCGTGACCTTTGTCTGCACTCTTTTTCCACCTAGATATTGTGGTAAAGTTTTATCAGGGGGACAACAATTTGTAGCTTTTTGAGTGCTGTCCATTATACTTCCTTCTAACCATTGGACCAAAGAACCCTATGAAGATTGTTTGCTACAGAATAATATTAATGGGCTGAATCCAAACTTAAGTAAGTGCTTGAAATTAGTTACTCCTGGGCTAAACCATGTTGATTGTAGGAGGAGTCAAGTTAATTGAATTCTTTGCATTCAGGGATATATGTTTGAATTGGTTAAACAGCAAACGGCATAGAGTCCACTTATGCATAATACAGTCAGGCAAACCTTCTAGAAATAACGACACAGACACTGATAGCTGGGTTTAAACAAGGGAACATGTCATTTATTCATAATTGGACCAAATTATTGAATTGGAGACTATATGAATTGGAGACTACGTAAATAGTCAAAAATTGAACAAGGTGGTCCAAAAAGCAGGTGGGAGATTCAGCAAATCTAAACACTAAAGAGGTCAGTCTCCAATTACCTCGGCACCCCCAGTCTGGCATCCAGCAGCACTCGACCCCTTGAAAGTATCCACATCAGAATCTGGAAGGTGGCAACCGACAGGACCCAATTGGTGTCCATGGGTTGTGCTGCTTTCCAACCAGACCACAGTTCCCTGTAATTCCCCCTTGCGCCAATCCCCCATTTTGCTGTACCCCCACCGCAACCGCCACAGCGACGGTACTCTAAAGTGCTGAGTCCCTGCCACCTAGAGACGCTCTAAGGCTTTGTACAAATCCTTCCCAAACCACCTATTCCATTTAGATGTCAGGCGAACCCCATCTTTCCTATACAATGAAGGGACGTCATGCCTAATTCTAGGATGCTTAATACCCTAACCCCCCCTGTGCTACAAATTTGGCTATGGTATAATTCAATTTTTTGCGCTTCTTGTCTATTTTCAATATATCCCTAGCACCTCTCCAACTCAACCGGGGAATGATATAGGACCATATAACCCTCAGCTGCGGGAATTGCCCTTGTAACCACTTCAAATCCACCTTCATGGCATTCGTCAAATTCCATAAAGGTCTATCCACTAAGTAATTTCCCCCAAATAAACAATAATTGCCTCCAGGGGCCCAAAAACTGAATTGCACCTGACAAAAGGGCCAGAAATAGTTCCCATTTCATCCCACGAAAACTCAGCCAATCAACTGCCCAACCCCTGGTACTAAAAATCCTCAATCTCACGCGCCCCCAGAACACGAAGGAATGGCCAACGAACCAAGCTCTTCTAAGGACAAATTTACAACCTGCAAAGAAGAAAAAACCCCAATACAACATAAGAACCTTTGCAATACTAACTACCTTAGCCATCTCCCAATCACTGACAGATTAAATTGGCGCAAGCGGCTAATCCTAGGTGGGCCCGGGCTCGAGTGCCTCCCCAACACACATTTAATACTTATGCAACTATGTCCTTATCAATACATACATACTTTTTATATGCCCTGGATTTCCACCTCCCCAGTGCCTTTATTGCATTGGGAGAACGTCCCTCTAGGGCAGTGGAGGTGGCTGCGCCAATGCGGAAAGAATGGGTCCCATACAATGCCGGGTCTAAACCAATGGCCTTAAAGCATCTCTTTAGTACAAAACTAAATTGTTAGTCAGGGGGTCGCCCTTTTCATGACACAACCAGTCGGAGCCTTTGACATGATCAGCAGCGATAAACTGCCTGGCCAGGTAAACTGGGCAAATATTCGAATCGGAGCTGACATAAAAACCCAGCGGCCTTTACCCAGCTGATCAGTTTTTGACTTGTGGACCTTACATGCAACTGATTCACCTTTTATAACCAAATTTTTTTCGAACATTCCTAAATTAATTGCCCATTTACTGGATGAAACCAACTTGCTAATCCTGAAAACCCCAAAGAAGGCCCAGGAAAGAGCCACTCTGAATAACATGGTCTTATACTCCTCCGTGGTGACTTTAGGTATTACCTCCATCAGCTGCCGCAAAGTGTCAATCGGCCACCTAACATCCTCTGCAACTGGCTGAACTCGAGACCAACCCTTCATCACCTTTTTTACCATTGGGTGCTTAGTAAAATCCCTACCCCCTTTTACCACTGCAAAATGCGCCACTCTGGCTAAAAGGGAAGTCATACTCGCCTTTGACCTTCCTAAGTTAAATTCCTGTAACAGCCAATCTAACAGCATGTCTAAATCAGACTTACCGCTCTCTTCCTTCTGAGCCATAAACCACTCAAAACGAGACAGGGCATCAGCGATTTTGCTATCTACCCAGGGAACATGTCTAGCCCTGAACGTAATGTTCAAACATAAACACTTAAGCACTAAATACCTCAGTAATTTGATAGCTGGAGGAGATGACGCCCATTGCGCGTTGATGGCCTGCATCACTCCCAAATTGTCGCACCAAATAAATATGCTTCGGTCCTGAATCTCAGGTGCCCAAAGCTCCATGGCAACAATGATGGGAAACAATTCCAGAACCACCAAGTTTGCAACGAGCCCTGACTGACTCCATTCTTGAGGCCATGGTGCTGAGCACCATTGGCCTTGGAAATAAGCCCCAAAACCAGTTGACCCTGCTGCGTCAGTATAAATCTCCAGTTCTAAATTTGACGCAACCGGCATCTGACAGATGCGAGTTCCATTGAGTTCCATCCCTCATTTCACGAGAAAGCATAACAACATGATGGGATAACTGCACTCCCACTGTGCTGCGCTCTAAACGCTGACAAAAGACCCTGCAGATCCACCAGGATTTTGCGCAAGCGCTGCACCTTGTCTGCTGGCAACCTACACAAATTGAAAACCATATCAATTCCAATACCTAAATATGATAGGCGATTTGTGGTACCTTCCATTTTGTCCTCTGCCACAGGGACCCCAAAATGCAGAAAAATAACCTTCGCTGAGAAAAGGACCTGAGCGCATACCTCTGACTCGGCCGGACCAATAAAAATCGTCCAAATAATGCGCAATCAAATTATGTTGCGTACCTATCTGAACGCACCAGTGGAGGAGAGTGCTAAATTTCTCAAAGTGAGCGAACGAGATAGCACTTCCCATGGGCAGGCAACAGTCTACAAAAAACCCCTGCGGCATCCTAAACCTCATGAACCAAAAAGATTCTGGATGCAGCAGAAGTAACCTAAAAGTGGACTCAATGTCCAACTTGGCCATAAGGGCCCCTACACCGCAAGAACGCACCATCTCCAACGCCTCCTCAAAGGATTGATACACCACCCTGCACTCACCCTGGCTGATGGCGTCGTTAACCGAGCCACCCTCTGGGAAGGAAAGGTGCTGAATCAGCCTGAATTTCCCCGGCACCTTCTTTGGTACGACGCCCACTGGCGTAACAACCAAGCCCTCAGTAGGCGGGCTAAGTAAAGGGCCGGCAATCCTACCCTTCCTAACCTCCTCCATGACCTTTTGCTCCAAAACCTTAGGGAACTGCCTCGCCGACTGAAGGTTGCGTGGCCAGATGGAGCTTACATCCCCAACAATCAGTAACTTAAAACTAGACTGAAAACCATTTTTTAACAATTTTGCAACTTCCCTTAAGGGGTAAACCTCTAACCATAAGAACATCTCCCTGAGCTTAACAGGTGAGTGCGCTTTGCGGAGGAGCCCTGGAACCTGACTGTCCATGCCCAGCGCTGGGGAGCTGGAGGCGACAGTCACGTGCCGGATGTCTCCCCCCCGCAAAGGATACAGGCATGTCAGTATTTGCAGGATGCCCCCCTAGTACATCTGAAATTATTAAATCTGAAATATTTACCCCTACCAAAGGAAAAAACCCCTCCCTTGACCTGCGCGGGCTCCTTCCGAAAGGACTGAGGGTCTGTACCCCACTGAGCCGATTGTGTAACCTTTGTCCAGACCCCCAGGTCCTTAATTCCAAACTCTATACGCTGAAGGCCTTCCTGTTTGTTCCGAAAGCCCTCATCATATGGCCTCCATACCGAACCTTTAAAATTGGCCTGCATATCCTGAATTAGGTGAAAATAGCAACAAATGGTTCTATGCTCCCCCATCTGAAAATCCAAATAACATGCTGATAAAACACAGAACCCCACCAGCCATTTTTGAAAATCCGATACAGATCCGCCCCCATTCCCCCTTTTTCTAAAGCGGCAGTCAAACCCTTTCTAGCCTCCTCCATGACCAAGAACATGTCCACGAATTTGCCCTTCTTTATCCTGTCTTTAACTGAGGGCCTTATTTCCCAAAAAATTGCCGTGTTCTCCCAAATCATAATCTGTAACCTAGCCCTAGTCGCCTGTTTACCCAGCACCTCGGACTGACTCTTAACAGATTTCCCATCTGCTTTCACCCCTAGTGACTTACCCAGAAGTTTCATGACCTTGCTAGCTCTGATTTGGGAATCTGTGGAGCCTGCTGAAGAAATTCCGTCTGATATTGAATGGAAGCCAGGAGCCATAATTGGCATAAAGGCAAAGGGAAACTGTATGCTGCTGGGACCCCCGCTCTGTGGCCAACCCTGGGATGTGATCCAACCTGGGGGAAAGACCCATTGTGGCCCCTGCTGCAAGGTTTGCTGTCTGCTGGATCTACTTCTATCAAACCCCCTGCTGATCTCCCAGACCCCCCTGCTGATCTACAAGACCCCAAAGATAATCTCCTCTGCAGCGCTGATGCTGAAGAGGGGCAGCTGGAAGCAACAGATCTTGGGGAAGGAGCCCCAGAGAACAATGATGATGACCCCCTCCAAGCTTCCTGGGCACCCAGCATTCCTTGCTGCTCCGCCTGCCCACCTTTATCAGCCATATGCATTGCCTGTCTCCTCCTGCGTTGTTTCTGTCCACCTGAGGGGCCAGGCACAACTTCTTGCACTGACTGCCCACTTAGAGCAATGATAGCCTCCCCCTGCCCTGTTGAAGAGCCTGCTACTTTCTCCCCGCTAGCCAGCGGCGCCTCATGTTGCACCCCCATTGCCTCAGTGTTAACGGCGGTCATTTGCCTCTCCTCAGCAGCCTCACGCTCCTCCCATCCAGAAACAGAAGTGTGCATAGCCTCCGGCCTCTTCGGCTCCTCTCTGAACCGAAGGGAAGCCAAACAGCTTCGCACTGGACTCGGAATCAGGAAAGGGGAAACACACAGCAGCCGGAAGTAACAGAGAAGAAATATAACGGAGGGTAAGAGGGGAGCAATATATACAGGAAAGAACAAAAAAGAAAGGAGATGGAAAAGCAGAAATTTTAAAGTAGGAGAGTAAAGAGAGATAAGAATAAGACAGCAGGAGACAATACTGAGCCAAGACACAAGTGTTCCTCAGTGAGACACCATCCAGCAAAATGTTTCAGAAAAGTTCACACTTCCTCCTCTCAGCTCTTTTTATAAACTACAAACCCCTTCTATCCCTAACTCCACCCCCCCCCCCTTCAACTCTAGCTAAGCACAGACCTTAAACCAATTAACCCTGCCTGTACCCTGCTCAAGTGAGCCGAAACCTGCTATTTATGTCCCTGCGGCCCTATGGGGTCCTTGGTTCTTTTACTGCACACAGATACTGACCAGCTTTACTATCACACTGTTATTTAGACTTGAGACTTACACCTTTCAACTCTAATACTGTTTACAACAGTAGAAATATGACTCCCCTGCAATCAACATGGTTTAGCCCAGGAGTAACTCATTTCAATCACTTAATTAAGTCTGGATCCAGCCCAATGTGTGTATGTGACAGGCAATAAGTCTCAGTATTAGTGACAACATTGAAAAATTCTGCTTTTTCACAGTGTAGGAAAAATTGAGTTGTTTATGTGTGTACTACTGATAGATAATATGGGACCTGATCAAGACCTCCATGCGTGTTCTGTACACATAGAAACATACTTCCCCCATCCCAGGTATGTGTACCTGATAAACACATCCCACCTATGTCCTGCCTTGCCAACGGAAAGGTGTCTAGCATGGGATCCTGGATCCTGAAGATCCAGATCTCTGATGGAAGCCTTATGAGTGCACATGAGCACTTGCAATATACTCGGTATATTTACTTAATAATGGGACTGATGGGACTACAGCCCAGGCTTCTGTTGATAATCCGGCCCATTGGTAGATGCAGCAACAGCCTGCATCCAGATGCAGGATGCTCAGTCACTCACTCTCCCTGCAACTTCTGACAGCTTCCAGTGCCACCCCGCAGGCTGACTGGGAAATGATATGTATGGCAAAAGTGAAAATGTCTGGCACTTGCTGTCTAGTTAATAAAGAAAAACGGAACACAAGAGGTTTGTTCGACATTTCAGGGATCCCTGATGAAAGTTAGTCAATAACTGAAACATTGGACAAACCTCTTATGTTGCGTTTTTTTTTAATTAACTAGTCTATTAATTAGACAGCGAGTGCCAGACATTTCCACTTTTGCTATATTGGAACATTACCAGTCAGTGCACCGCTGCACATACACTTATGTGGAGAAGTACCATTCATTTTTATTTATTTATTTCTTTTTTTATCTTTTTATTTTCTCTCCCTCCCTCTCTCTCTCACCCTCTCTCTCTCTCCAATAAATATCTACATATAGAATTTTGTGTAGATCTCAACTCAAATTTTAGCAATAGTTAGGCACCAGCGTTATAAATAAATAAATATTATGTACACATGCATATACACACTATACATATAAAAACTGATCCATGCATACACACACTATACATATAAATGCCATTTACTTACCTACCAAAGTCTTCTCAGACCTCTTGTGTCTCCCTTGTGGTGCACACACTGTCTGCCTCATGTCGGCCACTAATCCCTCACCCACAAACTACAGGGGGACCACACAGGAGGAGATAATGGGGTAGAGGGGCAACACAGGAGGAGATCATGGGGATTTGATGAGGGGAAGGAGAGATGATGGAGATAAAGAACTGACACAGGGGAGGGGGAGATGATAAATGGAGAGGGGGGGGATGATGATAATGGTATGGTAATGAATGGGGAGCGGGAGAGGATGAAGAGAACGAGGAGGAGGAACTGATGAAGAGGAGGGGAAAATAATGAAGGGGATGGAGAAATTATAAAGAGAGTGGGGAGATGATAAATGGGGAGGGGGAGATGATGAAGAGGAGGGGGGATGATGAAGGGAATAGATAAATGATAAAGAGAATGGGGAAGATGATGAGAATGAGGAGATGATGAATAGAAACATAGAAACATAGAAAGTGACGGCAGATGGAAGATGATGAGAATGAGGAGATGATGAATGGGGATGAGGTGATGATGAAGCGAATAGAGGGGGTGTTTATATTTTGTTTTGCTGTTTGGAAAACCAGTTCTAGAAAAGCCTGTCCCTGTGTTCCAGGTGAAATAACAGAAAGAGAACTCCAATCATTTCTTTGCAGCCTATCACTGAGGGACGGTAAGTCTTATATTTGTTATTATGGTACACAGATTGTGTTGTATTAAAAGGTGGCTGTGTCCTGTCATCAATAATTTATAGGCAAATGCCATAGAGGGAAGTAAGTACCATGTTAGAGAAGTTTATTTTTAATTGTAGGTAGGGACCTATCTGAATGAGGTAACCTTGCAGACGAGCAATTACATTTTCATTAAAATGTGCACTAAGATCTTATATTTTTATATATATCTTCATAGTTTATATTTATAAAGCTTTTATTGCTTAAAAAAACAAAAAAAATCTTGATGTCTATTTTAATAAGTATTTCTGTCTTTACCTAAATAGTTATTACGCTATTTTGACTCAAATATTTAAAAAATGGGACTGCTTAGTAATTATTTTGTCTTAGGGGTGCCTTGAAAATATATGGAGATGCTAAGGGTGCCAGGAACTGAGAAAGTTTGGGAACCACTGGTATATATGTAGACAGATAAATATCCAGACACAAAGAGTATCAAATATCAAGAAATATCTTTATATGCAAAAACGTCAGGTCATTACACAGGACATGAGATCACAAAAAAGTGTGCAATAGTGGTGAACAGTAATAGCAGCCATATATATATATGAGAGAGAGAGAGAGAGAGAGAGAGAGAGAGAATGAAAGAGAGATAAATATATACTGTATACAATTAATATATATATATTCTGCAATTTACAGCTACGCTGCCTTATTTTAGTGGTAAGTGGTAACGCTGTCACTCTTTATATATATATTTATTATATTAAATATATATGTACAATATATATAGTTTAAGACTCAAAATTGCACAATAGAAATATACCAATACCCATTCATGAATAGAAGTTGTTTAGGTAATAAATTGTTGCATTTTAATAATATCTACATCTATGCCCTCTATGGTACTGCCAATGCCCACATGTAATTGACCATCTCCACAAGACTGGTCTTGCCCACCTTAACAGGCCCTTGACAATTTTCAGGCCCAGGCCCACGTGGGCCTTAATTTGGCCCTGAATATACTGTTGTTTTTTTTCACTCCTTGTGAGCTAGATCTGGTCCTCCATGTGCTGATTTTGCTAAATCAATAGGAAATACAAATGGGATTAATTAGTTTTAAAATGAAGAGACTTTGTAAACCATTACAACAAAAGCAATTTTTTAAGGATTCTTAAAAAGATTAATTATGATATGTATATGAAATGTATATGTATATGAAATGCGGGTCATTGTTTGCCTTTACTTATTTTAGATAGAATTTAGGCCTAAACAAATAAAAGCAGACATGTAAGATATAAAATAAGACACACTTCTCCAAATGACATTATAAAGTGACTGTAAATTGTTAGCAAAGTTTGTGGAGCATGGTAACCTGCTATTCTTTTACAACTTGTAATTAGCAAATGTTTTAAAAAAAAAGAAGAGCATTAATTACAGTTTAGAATTAGTAAATAGAAAACAGACAATACGGATAGCAGTACAGCAATTCATGATAACATGTTGGCAACAAAAGGCCTTCACATTTTACTAATTTTATTAGAATGTTCAAAATGCTATTTATCTCACTTTTTCCAATAAGAATATTGATCATATTTATGGATATATGTTTTATCAGATGGATTTCTAGAAGTGTCTAGCTATAAAACATTTGACTTGTGACAAGTGTACATCAAAAATATATCAGCTGTACCTACTCTCAACTCAGCTTAAAGCCAATGTTTAAGTAAGACCTAACAAACATACAATGTTGTTTTTCTTTTCATTTTATTGTTTAATATTGTAAATGTACTATATAACTACTGTGTACATATTATGTTCTCCAACTAAACAATTAAAAATGAAAAAATACCATTTTCTTTGTATGTTAACTTCTTATTTCACAGTGAACATTTTTATTAAGATATTAAAATGTATGTATACTTTAATTGAGATGGGATTCGCCGCTGTGAAATTGTTTTTTTTTTAGAGGTAGAGACAGCTGAAAGCTAATTTTCAGCTGTTTCTATTTCAAATTTCGTTTTTAAGAATGAGTAAGTATGCCGATCGGCAAAATTACCCATTCATTCTTCGGAAACACTGCTGCACCCGGCACACAGACCAAAAGTGAGTAACACTCTCTAAGGAATTTTAGGTTGAGGCTGTGGAGAGGGGAGGGTTAAGGTTGGGATAATGTAAGGGTAGGGTTATAGTAAGGATTAGGGTAAGGTTTGGGGTAAAATTCATACTCACCATTCACAGTAGTGTCTTCTGTCTTTTGTGGGTCGACTGCTTTGCCTCTGTAAAAGCAATTGATTTCCTAGCCAGTTTACAACTGGTGACTCACTGCCTTTTATTTATATTTTTCAAAACAGAAGGCTCTATCCGTATTTAATTACAATGCAACAAGTTTTTTCTTTCTATTTGTTTTCTATAAAAGGCTACATCTTGCAAAGTGAAGGAATAGGAGCGCTATATAGGAGAAAATTTATTTAATGTTAGACCAGGGGTGGGGAACCTCCAGCCTCCGTGCCACATCCGGCCCGCGGCATGATATGGTCCGGCCCGCGGCATGATATGGTCCGGCCCGCGGAAGCAATTGAGTCATCCATGATTCAATTGCTTCTGCCATCGACAAAGTTCCCTAGACAGAAGAATAGGTAGACTCAGTATCGTGGACCCATGCAGGACCGACAGTACGAGTGCAGCGGAGGGATCTACAAAACCGCAGTGCACCCAGAGCCACAGATCCTGCTCATACTGACGGTCCCGCATGTGTCCACAATCCTGCCAATCTATTCTGTCCAACCCACAGTATTTAATGGGGGTGTGTCCTAGCTCCATTTTGTGGCGTGTTGTGGAGGTAGCTGGTTGCTCGTGTCGTGTGGCTTCCACAGTGTAAAAAAAAGTGTTAAACCTTACTCCTAACTACCCTAATCTAAACTACCCCAATCTTCCCCATTGCTGGCCCGCTACTTACTGTTCTTTAAGAGCTGCAAGCGCTCCCTGGGGAATGTGGCCGCTGGCCCTCCACTTCCCCTGGTCCAGTTTGAAGGCTTTGCCTGTTTAAAAATACTACCCTAACTTCCCTATTCTAAATTTACCCTAATCTACCCCCTTGCTAAACCACTACTTTTTGGTCTTTAAGAGCTGCAAACGTTCCCTGAGAAGTGTAGGGAGCCCCAGGTCCAGTTTGAAGGCTATGCCCCCACACCAATTCCTGGTAAAAAATACACCAGTAGTGGTCCATAGTAGTGCAGAATACAAAATATTGCATAAATTAAAACGGGTTGGGAACCTCAGGCCTTAGTTAAAGAGGCAAAAGCCAAAGAAAGCTTCATAAAAAAATACAAAAAAGTTTAAAAAATACCAAAAAAAAAAAAACATCGACAATACCAAAAAATAAACCTAAACCAAAAATAATTTAACTAAAAACTCCTTAAAAAATAAAAGCAGCTTTTTGTTTGTTTGGTTTTGTAATAACCAACAAATGGCAACTTCAAAGAATAGAAAAGATGCAGAATGTCGATCTTTCCAAGAGAAATGGACAAATGATTATTTTATTGTTGAACTCAAAGGCAAACCTATGTGCCTAGTTTGTGGTGATGCATTAGCAGTAATGAAAAAAGCCAATCTGGAGCGTCATTACAGTTCAAAACATGCTAAACTACATGATTTGGGAGGCCAAATGCGTTTGGATAAAATCAATGCTCTTCAACGCAGTTTGCAATCACAACAAGCCACTTTCACCAAGCCTCGTGTTGACAGAGACAACATTATAAAGACGAGTTATATAGTGAGTGAGCTAATCACAAAGAAGCTGAGGCCTCATGTAGAGGGAGAGTTTGTGAAAGAGTGCATGGTGACTGCAGCGGAGTTGTTAGCACCAGACAAAGTAAAATTGTTTCAGACTGTTAGTTTGTCTCAGAGAACTGTCTCAGAGCAAATTACTGACTTAGCACAAGATATTGAAAAAACACTGAAGGATTATGCAGCAGATTTTCAATTTTTCTCGCTGGCTTGACAGCCGACATAACAAATACTGCCCAACTTGCTATTTTCGTACGTGGGATAACAGCAGAGTTTGACATAAGAGAGGAACTGCTGTCACTGGAAGCCATGCATGGCACTACAAGAGGTGAGGACTTGTTTCAGAAACTCGTTTCATCAATGAAAAAACTTGAACTAACTTTTGAAAAGTTAAGTAGCCTTACTACAGATGGAGCTCCTGCCATGGTTGGCTCGCAAAAATGGCTAATTGCATTTGTCAAGAAAGAACTTAATCGTCTCAGTCTTGATCCAAGTGATTTAATTTTATGCCACTGCATCATATACCAAGAAAGTCTCTGTGCACAGTCCTTGCGGCTCAATAATGTAATGTCAACAGTAGTGTCATGCATTAATTTTGTCAAAAGCAGGGGGCTTAACAGCCACCAGTTTAAGGAGTTCCAGAATGATCTTTACTCTGAGTTTGGTGATCTTGTTTATCACTGTGAAGTGCGGTGACTGAGTCATGGGAACATGCTTATGAGGTTTTACGAACTGCGAGATGAAGTCAAGCAGTTCATGGAGATGAAGGGAAAACCTGTCAGGGAACTCAGTGATAGCAAGTGGCTGCGTGAGCTAGCATTCATGGTGGACATGACCAAGTACCTCTCAGAGCTGAACGTCAAGCTGCAGGGCCCTAACCAACTTCATAGCTCCCTGCTTTCAAATGTGAAATCATTTGAAGGTAAATTAAGGCTGTGGAAAATGCAACTGGAAAGGAATAACATGGTGCATTTCCTGACTCTGGAAGGACAAAAGCCTTCTGCAATCCTTCAATATGCTGGTGAATGTGAAAACCTAATTGAGGCATTTAAGGATGTGAAAAGTAAACAAATGGACTTGGACATCTTTTCTACACCATTCAATGTGGAAGCAGCTGATGTGCAATCTACAACTTGAAATCATTCAGCTACAAAGCGATGGTGAGCTGAAAGCTAGGTACACCAAGCTCCCACTGCTTCAGTTCTATAAACGTTACATAACCAATTATGAATTTCCCACCTTGAGGAGACATGCGTTGAAATATGCATCTGTGTTCGGAACAACTTTTTGCTGCGAGCAGTTCTTTTCTAAACTGACCATGGCAAAGAGTCGATTGCGCTCCAGACTGACCAATGCAAACCTGGAAAACCAGCTGTATCTATGGTCAGTGCTACTGCAGCAACACAAAAGAATACAAAGAGGAAAAAAAAACAGAAAAAGTGGAGAGAAAAAAACGCACAAAAAAATAAAAAAACTTTAAAAATCTAAATAACTTTTATAAAAAAAACTCACACAAAACACAAAAAAGTAAGTGACCTTACTACAGATCCTACAATCCTTATGATTCAACAATGTATTGTCAACAGTAGTGTCATGCATTCATCTTGTCAAAAGCAAGGGGCTTAACAGCCGCCAGTTTAAGTAGTTCCTGAATGATCTTGACTCAGAGTTCGGCGATCTTGTTTGTCACTGTGAACTGCGGTGGCTAAGTTGCGGGAACATGATTATGAGGTTTTATGATGAAGTCAAGCAGTTCATAAAGATGAAGCGAAAACCTGTCGGGGAACTCAATGATAGAAAGTGGCTGTGTGATCTAGCATTCATGGATGATATGACCAAGTACCTCTCAGAGCTGAACATCAAGCTGCAGGGCCCTAACCAACTTCTTAGCTCACAAAAGAGAAGCAGTTCCAGCCATCAGATTAGCATATGTCATTAGGGGTGAGTTAATTAAAATTTTGACCTAATATAGCATGCTAATTTTAAGTTGATAGTTTTGTGTGGCCCTCAAATGATTTTCTAAATATCCAAATGGCCCTTGGCAGAAAAAAGGTTCCCCACTCCTGTCTTAGACCAATACCTCCTGAAGTTTTGGCCTTGTTTATCTTTTACACACTGGAGTGCTATTTGCACCATTACTATCAGCGCTGATGATTACTGCATGCCTATCCACCTGTAACACACTTTGCTAGCTGACCGAAAGATGCACACAGGACCTTATCCACCAAGTCACTGCCGGTACACGCTGAATGAATTCCGGGTGTTGGAGCACCATCAGGAGCTCATGCTAAACCTAACAGCGGCCGACCTACCCGAGTACTGGATACTGTAAGCTACATGTGATTTCGGAATCGTGAGTGTACACTATGCACGAGTTATTCTCTGATAAGAGGACTGTATTCTTAAGACCCCCCACACTCACGATCCTTGGTCCAACACTCCATAATTATTATCATTATATATTACTTACCCAGTTCGGATTTTCTATCAGTATTGTTTCTGCTCCGAAGGAGGAACTTTCATGCTACCCAGTCTGGTTACTCATATATTTGCTATTTGCAACGTTTGAGGGGCCCCTGATCTATAGCACTCGCTCTCTATACCCTATACAATCTTGCACAGTTTTTATTGACTTTTATCATTTTTGTTTATTTATTTGTGATACATATTTGTCATATTAGCAGCTTTTAACCATAAATAAATCTTTTGTCCTGTATAGCGCTCCTATTCCTTCCCTCTATCTTTATTACCTTTGGGGAAGTAGCGATCCCCCAGTGAGCAGCATTAGGACTTGTAAGATCTATTTAATCATTATATTTATTCTATAGGTGCACCATATCGATAGGTAACCAGATTCACCAGCGCCGAGCATTGGGAGTATCCCTTCCTCTCTTTCCTTGTATCTTGCAGAGTGGCAAGAGTTTGATCATTGCATGTGCTCAAACATATTGGATGTTAAAAATATACAATAAACACTATGGTGTGTTTTGTAGACCTTAATTATAGTTTAGCTCATATAGGCTTACATGTTTTATTGTTATTCTACGAATCACACTTTTTATTCTGACATTTGTTCTTGTTGCATAAAGGGTACATAGTTGATCAGTAGAACTAGATACTCCAGTATTTGTTGTTTAGCATACACTAAACACAGAGGCATCATAAAAATTTTTTGTTGGGGGGCAAGAATTTAGCTCTCCCCTAGACGCTCCCCTCTCCCCTTGGTGCTGCCCCACCTCCCATTTACAAACTTACCCTACTGAAGCTCTACTTTCTCTCTCTTTTCTATTCAGCTCTCACTGAATAGAGCTGATGTGACACCAGCTGCACTCAGGTCACACCAGCTGCACTCAGATAGGAGGGAATTGCTGCAGAGGAGAGGAGACATTGACAGATGATTGGCTCTGTGATGCCACTGGATAGTGCCCCCTACATATTTGAGAGGGGCAGATGCCTATGTCTAAACAGCAGTTGACAGGGGGTCTTCGTCCACAGCACAGTTATTTTGGTGGCTCTAAGAAGGATTTAAAATCGCCAGGCATCACAGCGATTTGTCAGTGCATTTGAGTGTAAAAGTGCTACATTTACTAATGGGCATATTTGAATGGCGATTTTTAATCGCTGTCAATAGGCGGTGATTTAGTCCACCATAAAGCGCAGCAATTTTTTGCAAATATTCTCTGCGATTTCTATATTTTTAATAGCAGCTGTGTAATTTCAATTACTTTGCTTCAACTCTTGCTATTTTTATGGTAATTGTAGCTTTTAAGCCAACTCCCACGAGATCACACACGGCAGAAAATATATAATGGAGTAAAGTGTTACACTCAAACTGAGAGAGTTAGTGCATATTGCATAGAGTTAGTGATAAAAAAAAATTATGGTGAGCAGAAAGGAGAACTACATTTCTAAAAATATTTTTTTTATAAACATTAGAAAAACTAATTACTTGTGTTAAAAATAAAATATGCTTTACGTTTGGTAAAGTAAATACAACCTGGAAACCATTTAAATTAGTTTTTAAAAATTGTACAATTTATACAATATATTTCAAAATTCACTTACCTTATGCTTTTCCAACAGGACCAGCACAACAGGAAACCCGGCATCATGTGAACCAGAGAAGGAAGACAATACAATTGTCACCCTGGAAATGATGCCAATTGATGGGAAATACCCATCCCACAGCAATCAACTGAAAAGCAGCAGGTGTCCAAAGAACAAGTTCCCCAATCAGATGCATTATGTGACTTAGCTACTTCCATTGCTAAAATTGAGTACCAATACTTTCAAGCGCACTAATAGTATTTTAAGTTTTGGGCATAAATCGCATGGCCTCAGCCATGGAGCAGAGAAATGTATTTATATCATGCAGGATTTAAATGCTCATGTGGTCCATATGACCTCCAAAATCCATGATGATATCATCAGTGCCTTACATCCTCCAAGCTCATCATCAGCAGAAACTCGTCATACTATTACCCCCCTTAGTTCTCTTGCAAACACAACTCCTCGAAGTCGCCTTCACAGCAGCGGAGGTAGGAACAGAGGACACGGTAGCACTCCTTCATACCAGTCATTAAACAAGCATCCTTAATTGGTGAATGCAGTTTTTTATTGCAAAAAATATATTAATTGTGTTTGTTTACCATATTTTTGCAAACACGTGCATGTTATAATTTTCAAACTTACTTTCTTAGTGGTCATTTAGGCCATGCAGAACATATTTAAAGTAAAAATACATTTGGATTTGTTCACAAAAAATCTTGTCTAGTCTTTATTAGTATTTAAACAGGTGTAATTTTGTATCACTCTGGTATTTGTTATAAAATTGGCTTTAGTACCACATGCAGTTAATCATTAAAAAAAAAAAAAAATAGCACATTTCGCAAAATGAGCTTATATAAAAAAAAATTGGAATTAGCTCATCCCTTATCTGCTTCACCCCCTCTGTAGATTGCACATCTCCAGATGGAATTGGGCCCCCTTGTTCGTTATTCTCTGCTGCAATAATGTCAGGGGAATGTTGATGTGAAAAGAAAAAAACCACACCAATTTTGGGCTCTAGGAATAGACTTGAGTATCAATATATAATTAAGGAATCACACTGGAGGCTGCTAGGTGGGAGGGCTGGCAAGACCCTAATGTAGACAAAAGCAATAAGGAAAAAAGGGAAAAAGGGGGGGGGGGCAGCACTGTCAAGTATTTCTCAAATAAATGATTAAACTCAATAAATAAAAATAAATGTAAATATTATAAAAAAAACTTCCAAATAAATTCATATGTTAATAAAACACAAAATATATTTATTTAACAAATCTGGTACCAGATATAAATAATATAGTAGTATAGTATAGTATAGTATAGTAATATAGTAGTGGCCCTAATGGCAGACTCTCACTCTGCCTTAAGGATAAAAATTGATGGTATGTAATGAGCAGTTCAAAAACTTGAGAAATAAAGGAGTGAAATAAATCTTCTCTTTCACTGTATGGATCTTCACAAATGACGCATTGCACTACCCTTATAGATGTTTAGAAGGTAGGATGAAAATATGTTTCCACGATATTTAAGTAGCGTGATTAAAGTCAATTGAATATACCAGAAGGTATCAATACAGATGGTAACAGTATAATGTAGCGGATGTTGAATACCACAGCAGGCACTGGAAACTTTGTTTCTAAGTGTAGCGCTGGCTAATGAAAAGTGGAAGACAGAGAATTGCTACTTATCTTCAACACCAGATGATAGCCTTCCAGTGAGCTGCTGATTCTGTTATACCACTCGTAGGTGAAAAAACAAAGTGTCCCGTAAAGCGTTCACAGTTGCCAATGTGTGGTCAGCTTTCAATGTCCATGCTGGAGAGGGTGGGAGGAAGCTTATGGAAATCTCTAATGCAGCCTCAGCTGTGCAATGTCAGGTGGTTATAATCCCAAACCTCTCTAGACAGAGGACCACTTCATATAGTGGAAAACAGTAGTGCAGGACAGCACAATCAATAAATCTTGTTCCAGACTTGTTAATATTCAAAACTGATGCGTTTCTTCCACTATGGGATTTCTTCAGAGTATATGACAGGAATGAGCCTGATAGCTCTTGCTGTCTCTTTTAAAGGCCATCATTTAGTTAACTAGTTGGGTACATGTTAATTTAACCTATTCAGGGACCACACAGATTTAATACACTAAAAGCTTAAGTTGTCAAGAATCCATTTGGAAGATTTTATCAAAAAGAATACTTATATGGTGTATGTGTGTATATATATATATATATATATATATATATATATATATATACTTCTAAAAAAA
>WWET01003687.1:143345-154780 GCA_011038615.1 Limnodynastes dumerilii | reverse complement strand
TTAAAATATAAAACATATGTAAAATGACAATACTGATAATAAGGTTGAACTATCTGAATGCCAGGACATGTAAGACGTCCAGTAAGGTTCTCTGTGAAAGCAGGACGTTATAATATAGATTTTAAAATAATAAAAATTCTACATTAAGGAATTGCTTTGGTTATTGGCTGTAACAGGTCCTTTTCTGATATTTTTTTTATAGGTGATTTATAAGTTACTTCTTTCACACAGTAAAATAGTAGTTTCATATTGAAGGAACAGATCTAATGGTAATAGCAGTATACAATGCATTAGTAGAGCACATTACACAATGTACAGAGCCTGTATCCGTGCATAAGCACTGTTGTATTTGTAGTGACCCATTCACCATTCCCACCTGCTTTCTTAATGCAGCACAGGCCAGGACCATCTTCCTCCATGTCAGTCCAGATCACATTGCCGCTAAGCCACGCCCCTTTCCCGACGCCTGCGAAGCCATGCCCCTTTTCGAATTTTTACATTTATTTTTTTTGCTCATTTTCAATATTTTTTTTCATTTTTCAATCTGGGGGGGTTTCTGGGCAACCAGAAACCCCCCTGGGTGCGCCACTGGCACCCTAAAACAAAGTTCATAACATTCATAATTTATCCTTATGCCTTTTTCTTACAATCAGTCCAGCATAAAATAAATAGTTGTTATAGTAAATTGCAACTCGAATACCATGCCTTAACCCAACAATATATTAACACACGTTATATTACTAGTCCTGACATTTAATAAAGAGCCATCATATAGAATTGATAAAACTACGGCCCCTGCAGGACATAAATACTTGACTTCCACATACAGTAATATTAATGCTCCAACGTATTAATAGTGAAACAGCTGCTGAGAATTCACTTCAAGGGTGTCTCAACCCTAAAACATAGAACAAGAAAGAATGGTGTAAAGTGAATTCAAATAGCACTGAATTCCACAATGGGAAGTGTCAATGTTAAGATAATCAATAAATGAAGGAAAAAATAGTCCAACAAGTCCTGATGAAGTAGATTTGAAGTTTTTGTACCTTTCCCCCATAGGGTTGTGAAGAAAGGGAAAAATAAAGATACAAAAACAATTTATTATTACAAATCCACAAATATAAAAACATAAAAAAGGGAACAGGAGTTCATACCAGGGTATGTTAAGACGCAGGAGGTGAAGTGGGGCTCCGTAAGTGAGGTGAAGTGAAGCGGTCCGTAAATATACGCACGGACGGAGCAAGTAACACCCACCAAAACCACAGTCACTCCCCTTGCTAATCCGTGCCCATGGAGACTTCCATCTCCATAGACCAGCTGTAACTTTCCGTGGCCTTTTCCGAGCGTATGTGTCCTCCGTCCGTGCGTGTCTTTATAATTGCGCCCACTTCCCTTCATTTAAATGCCCCCGCCTGCCCATTTCTATGTAAATTCCTCCGTGCGGATTTTTCCATGGGAGATCCGTGCATATTTACCCACGTCCGATTCACAAGTCCGTGCGTGAGGAACTTCCGCGCGAATAGTCTACGTGAACAGCTTATAAAAAGTTACTACGCCTGCGCAGTTGAAATGTACTTAAAAATACACATAAAAAACAGAGAAAAAACTGATCTCTGAATACAGCCCCAAAGTGTGCTGGGGGTATTTCATCATGTACTGGCATAATGTATCATGTGGCAGAACGTTTTGTAATTCTATATTGTGTTGGGTATTGCTATAATGTTTGGCGATAAGTGTTACTATATCTTTATTAGGTTGCTATATTGTGTGAGGATGGTATTTTGTGTTGCTATAAAATGTGAGTCTGGGGTAATGCTAAAATGTGGGTTAATTATGTCATTTGTAGGAATTTAAGTGGTTTATGTACAGAGAGTGGTAACTTTCCATTATTTCAAATATTTTGCATTATTTTCTATGGTATATAAAATGCTGTATCTGAAATTTATTTAGCAGCATAAAAATCCCTAAAGCATTTGGTAGCAGCACCAAGGCCCATAAAATTACCATGTTGCACACTGTAACAGACTCTGAATAAAGCAGCTATCTCTGGATCAGGTCCTAAAGGTGTAATATAATAAAGATATATTGAAAGGAGAATAAACTGATGTTCTAGTTTATACTTATGTGTATAAGCCTTATTATGCAACTGGAACTAATGAAAATCCCAATTTCTACCTCCAAAGACAAATAAAAGTTGACTTTTTCCTGTAGTTGAAAGCATTTTTCTTGCAAACCCGTAAAATCACCCCTAATATGAGACGCATGAGTACACCTCAATCTTACTCAGCAAGAAGCATTTCAGTTTTATTCTTTTCTATGATATCCTTGAAAAAGTGCCATTCAGCAAATTAAATATTTTTTGAAGTATTCCTTTTTAATGCGGCTTTTTTATTTAATAATCCCAACTTTTTTTTTATTTTTCTAATTACATCATTGGACACTAATGTGGTATTACCATCATTCATGACTTTGTGGGCATACGGTATTTTTGTTCATGTTTATTAATAGTGACATGTGATCACTTGCAAGAGGTTAACAACTTTTACCATCAACTTTTACAATCTCTTACCAAAATTTCTTTCTACAGTATATACATCTTTGTGTGAGACCTGTTTTTTAACACTTACAAATTCCCTTATTTATTTATTTATTTATTTATTTATAGTTATACATGGAATATTCCTGTTTTACTTCTGTCATTTTGAAATGACACCTAGTGGTTCTGAAACAATGTCAGGACCCCTGGGTTAAAGCTCCCTGATGGATCCTCTGTGATATGTCTTCCAGAGGTATAGAGTATGTGATATCAAGATGTGGGATATACAGTGCTTCTGGAAGACAGCTCTCAGATGCTGTATGATGCTGGGGAGAGGAGCCAGTTGATAGACCTGCTTGCAAGAGGTGATGACAAAGAACAGAATAGCACAGAGTACAGAAGAAGTGAAGGTAATTAATTGTAATGAAATACAAGAGAAGTTAAGTATATTTAACATACATTGGTACACTCTTGGAACTGTTATCAAGATCCACCTAAAATTATTACTAAAAATAAATGAAGACTATACAATGATAATGATGTTCCCAATTAAAATTCAGTAATCTATTGGATATGACTATACCCCTGAATGATATGAGTATGCTATATTTACTGGAATTGACATTGAAATAATAATAATGGGCCAGAGCCTCATTTCTGAATTTCCCCTCATTTCTGTGCATTTATATTTTGCTTTTTACACAGTGGCATAACAATCATGGGAGCATAGATTGTGGCAGCTACGGGGCTCAGAGGGGAAAGGGGAACTGTGGCAGATGCCCAGGCAGGGATCGGTTCCTCCGGCAAAAATCAGATTTGCAATGGAGACAAACACCACTTTTACAAAAATTTCAGATCTTCTGAGTCTTGTATTGTGCATTCTACTTCCTACTTCCTGTCCGGAAGTATCTAGTGAGCCAATCAGGGCTCACCATTTCATAACCCCACCTACAGGAGGAAGTCCTCAAGATGATGGGCAGGCTTGCTTGTTACATCATAGCTCCTAGAAAGCAAGCAAAATACTGCACAGAGACAATGTTAAATATAAAGTTTAGATGTAAACTGTCACTCTGGCTCATCAATGGAGACAAAAATTTCTATATAAACCAACAGAATGCACATTACAGTTGAGTGGGAAAGTGCAAATATGGCAAAAAAACATTTATGTGGGGTTCAAAGGGAACCTCAGATGCAGCATATAATGGTTGCACACTAACAATTAAAGCATAACTTTTAATTGATTAAGTTAAAAAGTCAAAGTTCATTAGATGCCAATGAAAATATAGGTGTTGCGTTACCCGGGTTAACTGCACACCAGCATACGGAGTCTAACTGGGTCCTGCTATTCATTAGAGCCTCTGATGGTGAGGTTAGGCTTGGCTGCAGGACACTCAGCAGGTCACGGCCCCCAGTGGCTCTCCCGGAATAACAATGAGTGTTTGGGGGTCAGACATCATGGTAGTGCTGGACATAACACAAACAGACAGGACTGGAACAGACCACACAGAGACCGATATTAAGGAACCTCCTTTATGAGCTGCCAGCCACTAGAGTGGGGAGCGGGGGGATTACCACCAGCGCCTCTCCAGCATGGCACCGGCCTGCACCGCATTCCCCCGCGGAGCGCATCGTGCCGGCCCTGAATATCACCAACAAGGGAGAGTTCTCCTTGCTGGGTATTTAAACATTGAACAGCCAATCACAGCTGGAGAACCTCCCAGCTCTGCTTAGTCTGAATCCTTGCTGTTAGGCAGCAGCTGAGAGCTATTAATCAGGCTAGCACCTGGAGTGGTTTCTGCAGGCCTACTGTGCTTAGCAACAACCAGGTAAATAGAAAGCTAGTTAGCAGTAAGGACTTTATACTGACTGCTCAAGCAAGAGTTCCTGCTTCTGTGATATTCAACAATAGGACAAACAATGTGACCGATTGTGTATAAAAAGTGACAATTAATTAAAATCCAGGCAAACAGCAAAAAATATATAGACTTCCCTCTATATTACTTCATATATATGCTCAATTAGACATTAGTATGTAATTACACCTACCACAAAAAAAAGGGAATATCATGTTCTTGTCCCCTGTAAGTATCACAGGTTCAGTATAACATTAGACAAATTGCAGCAACACGGTAAGTGTACCCAGTCATTTCCCAGTTTAATTAATTGTCGCTTTCTGTACACAATCAATCACATTTTTTGTCCTATATTATCGCTGGCATCTAATGAACTTTGAATTTTTTACTTGATCAGTTAAAAGTTATGTTTTAATTATAAGTGTGCAACCATTATATGGTGCTTTTTCTGAGGTTTCCTGTGAACCCCATCTTGTTACATTATAGCTCTGCCTAACAAGGGAAGGGTAAAGTGATCAGGAAGTGGGGCTGCAATGTGCAGTGAATGGAGAAACGGAGAGGAGACACAGCCCAGCAGTATGAAGAGATGGCGGTGTCAGCCAGTGATAACAGCAGATGGGAGGGTCAGACATGGGATCTGGTAAGTCTGCAGTGTTGCTTAATATTTGTTATATGTGTTATTTATTTCCTTATTTAAATTTCTTCTATACCTGTGTTTTGGCTTTATGGGCTTGAGTTTCTCCCTGTGTGGATTCTGGTAACTGTGTGCTGGTTGAGTTACTTTTCTTCCTTGTGTCTTACTGATTGAATTATACGTTATAAATTTATTATAAGGGTAGGGAAACACATGCCCCAGGATGGGACAAAACACGCCACCTTTTGCTGTGTATATTTTGTTTTTAAATAATCAACTGTTTAGCCACCAGTTTGGCTTGTGTCATCACATTGCTACTGTGTCAGACCAAATATGGTAGTCCAATTTGACTAGGAATGACTGGAAATAAATGTTATTCAGGTTAATAATGCTATAGGAGCAAAAAATATCATAAAAATTGATGATCTTAGCTTTTTTAGCAATTAAAAAATATATATATCAAAAAACCAAAACCAAAAAATTTGAGGAGCTATTGGGGCAAATTTAAAAACCAAAACCAAAACACGGGGGTCGGTGATCATCTCTAGTACCAATTCTATAACATGATAATTACAGGTACACGTTTAGAAAAAAACCTTGAACTCAGGTACTCTCTTGGACCAGCCAGTAGGTTCACCCAGTGATGATGCTGGCCTCTATGTACTATACTGAAGGTATAAGACATAAAACGTAGTATTTTCCTTAATGCATTATTCCATATAATTAATAAGAAAAAAATAAAGACTTACCATTAAATAAGTGCGTCTTGTAGGCTATGCTGTATGTATAAAACAGAAAACTACCGTACTTTTTTATACATGTATATAAGACAAGGGTGCTTGAAAGGCAGGTGCTCTGCATGATGACATGAGCTTTTGTGACTCACTGCTTTGAAGGCCTTCCATTCCTGCAAAATGTATTCATGAGTCATCAATAGCTTTTAAAGTGAGGTCGGAACAATGACCAGACATCGTTTCCTGCGTTAGTTACATGATGTTATGAAAGCATACAAATCATCATGTATACAGAAACTTTAAAGACACTACAGGCATTACATTCAAAATTCAAAATCTGTCACCATTGGAAGCTTGTTTAAAAAGTATGAGCATTATATCACAATTCATATAATAACATTTTACATAACAATATTCGAAAACAATGAATGAACAAGTCAATACTGAAAAAAAACTAAACTGTTATCCTAAAGGTAGTATCAAAATAAGCCCTTGTTCAATCAATTGAAACAGCAAGCAATAGTAAAATGATTGGTCTGCCCTGTGCCTGCCAACTGTTTCAGTGCCAAAGCATCTTCCTTAATATCTGATACCTGCAATGCTAAGATAAACCAAATAAACCTTATTGAGGATCTCCATTTTGAAGCAGCAAAATGTTCCACTACCCATGTGGTCTAGTGTCTGCAGCAGAAGTGATATAAGCCATATCATAGTTTGCGTGCAGTGATTTTAGTGGCCGACCGCAAGCTACTTTCTCCACAATGTATATTGTACACCTGTACCTCAGCACGCTCAATTACCATCTTTACGTTATACATCTGAAGAGAAAGACTGCTTTACAAATATATCATACTATAAAAATACCACTTTATATATAAAATGGGTTGATGGTACCAATTAGAATATCATTTAAGTTGAAAGACATTGGTTATCTATGGTACTGCAGTGTACTTTGTAAAGTAAATGTTATATTTTTGGAATGATGAAAAAAGGTAAGATATGATAGTGACTGTCTAGTGCTAGAGTACTTTTCAATTCTAACTGTGTCCTATTTTACTTTATTAAAATATTATACAATAAAATAGCACAGTGCTAGACCTACAATTTATCCATGTATTATTATGACACAGATAAACAACTATATTATATTTGTACAATTTAGACACCTTTCCCATTTGTGCTCATGTAAAAACAATTTAAATTTTCCATTTACCTGACTGTGTGATAATAATCTATTGTGCTTACTATGCATTATACAGTGCTTCTGTGAATAAAAATGATCTGTTTTCAGCTTAGACCTTTCTTAAATAATAAATAAAAAGTATGACACAAAGTCTCCTTGGAAAGCTTGTGGAATGCAAAAGAAGACGATGGTAATAGGATGGAAATAAGAAGTGTTCTAATGACGAATATAAAAAAAACCCTGTAATTTACCTGCTGATAGTAAAAAGACAGAACATAAGAAATTAGTGCAAACTCTAATATAAATTATAGAGTATAGTAGCTATAGACCGTATCCACAGATCCGTTTTTGCACGTGGTTGCATGTGTATTATTAGGATCAGATGAATTGCGCATGCGTAGTAACCTTTTCCATGCACATTACGTAGTATTTATGCACGTAAGTACTTTCGGCACGGACTTGTGAATCGCACTTAGGTACATACGTACGGAGGGGCGTGGTTTTCAACCGTACGGTAGAAGTTACGTGAAAGAGTATGGTGGGAGGCATTTAAATGGGCATTTGAGGGTGCGGTTAGATAAATACGCACATACATAAGTAACATACGCGCGTAAGGACAGACGTAGACTTAAGGGTGCCTTTTGGAGGCAATGTAGCTTCGTATATTTGTGTTCTTTTTACTCATATATCTGTGAATGCGGTCCAATATGAGCAGTGCCTTTCAAAGGTTAAATCTGAGTTTAAAAAAAAGTTTATTATATTCTGCAGGTGAAATAAGGCAAAGGTGCCTATAGCTACATTAAACAGTAATAAATAAAGGGCAATGCATGTTTAGGGCCTACTTCAATTGCCAGAAGGATGGACAATAAAGCAGTGATAGAGAAGAAACATTAATGAAGAACCAAAAGAAAAATTGAGGGAGATGGCTAAAATTACTTTTTAGGCAAATGATAACTATTAAGTAAAGGGATGATCTTTCCCTCTGCACCCAATTCTGCCTCATTCTCTGTACCAATATAGTTAATGGAAACAGAGTGAAGCCCATTTAATGTTGCTCTAGGGAAGAGTACACAAGAGACTACTCTGCTCTTATGCTGCATACACACTTGCAATGCTTGTGCTACAAGTACACGATGGAGTGCACACTATTGTATAGAATACAGGAAGCAAAGAAGAAAGGAAACCCGAATAGAACGTTATACCATTATATGGCATTGGACGGCCAGATTATTTTATTCTTGACATTTCACCACTGTCTGAGTTCAGCAAATTATACTATACTACAGAAGAACTTCCCGTAGAAAAAGTTCCAGTAGTTCTTCACTCATAACCAAGGGCTGCATTTACAAAAAATACCATTGTAGCACTAATTATGCAAGCCTGGCTATATTTGCAAGCCTTCCAATATTTCCCCCATGTGTGTCTCCAGCCTTCTAATATCCCCCCTTATGAGACCCCAGTCTCCCAATATTTCCCTCATGTCTCTCCACCTTCCCTATATTCCCCATCATGTGTCTCCTGTCTCCCTATATTCACCATTTATGTGTCTCCAGCCTCCCCATTAGCCCCCATTCATATTTTTCCAGCCACTCCGGTATTTCCCATTCATGTGCCTCTAGCTCCCCAGTATTTCAATCATGCGTTTCCAGCTCGCAGTACTCTCCATTCATGTCTCTCCAGCCTACCCAGTAGTCTCCATTCATGTCTCTCAAGCCTCCCCAGTATTCCTCATTCATGTCTCTCCAGATCCTAGTGCACCCATCATGTCACTTCAGCCTCCCCAGTATTTCCCATTCATGTGTCTCCAGCCTTCTAGTATTTATCATTCATCTCTTTCCAGCCTCCCTATATTCCCCATTGATGTTCTTTTCCTCACTTACTTTAGCTATTCCACCTTCCTCCATGGCACACGCTCTCTCTACTTTCTAGTGTGATATCAGCATCACTTGCATGCAGGAATTTTGGGACAGGGTCCCTACTAGTCCAATGTTGTAGATTGGCCTTCTTGGCAGAAGCCCTAACAGCAGAAATTTCCTGCATCCCCTATCTATTCTTTGGTTATTTGGGAGAATCCCCAAAACTGCCCATTCAGGAGAGAAGTGGAAAAAAGTATCAGCAACCTCAGTGTAACGCTTCACTCTAAGCCAAAAGTGGCAGATAATAGGGCACCCCCATAGACAGTGATATAAACCTGGCTCAGCATCCTGACACTTTGGGCATCCCCGATCATCTCCAAAACCCATAATATAATGTCTTCTAGGTGACAGTTATGTCCTATGAAAAATATTGAGGAAAGATTCTTGGAATCTGCTAGCTGGCTGCAATCTCCTCAATTGAGTCAGAGGATGTACAAGCATATCCATAGTTAAATCAGGAAATAATGAAAGCCATTGGGATATCCCAGTACACAGTTGGGCATGGTCAAATTCTTCCCACAAAGCGTGATAGTGAATACATATAGCCTTAGATTGGGGTGGAGTTTGAAGAAGCAGGTGATCTAAGTGATTATCCCAATCTGCTGCAGAGGAGTTGTGACCTTTACAATTAGCATTGATTAAAGTATTGATAAACTTGGTCAGTGCAGTTTCTGTGGAATGTCAGGAATGAAAGCCTGAAGAGGATCCAGAAGATTGTGTGAGGGAAAGATCTGAGTGAGGCGAGTGTAGGCAAGTCTTTCTAGCAGCTTTGAGGGGCATGGAAGTGGGAAATAGGCCGATAGTTTGAGGGAGAGTTGGGGTCAGATTTTTATTATTTCAGAATTGGAGTGATTAGTGAACGCTTGAAAAAAGATGAAAATTACCAGTAAAGAGAGAGAGAGAGAGAGAGAGAGAGAGAGAGAGAGAGATTACAGATTGTAGTTAAGGTTGGAGTAAGTACTAAGTAATAAGTAGACATCAACTGACTTATGAGTGTACAGGATCAAGTGAACAGGTAGCAGTGTAGGAGGAGCAGAAGGGCAGATACTTCCTCTTCCTTTGTAGGTTGGAATGAGGACATGGTACCAGAGTGTGGAGGAGAGAGGCTGGGCATTATGTTAGTTGATAAGGATATGGAGGAGGACAAATCCAAGAAATGAAAAACATTACATATAAATTATGCCTTTTGTATAAAACTAGTAATTATATTCACAATAATGGACCTGATCCAGACTTAAGATCATTTTATGTATGCAAGCGTGCCTAAGTCAATCACTACAAAGGATAATGAACTCCCCCAGGCACTCCCCTCACACAGACTTAGATGACTTCTGTGTTCAGAATCCTGTCTTGTTTTTTCCTTGCGTATCTCTGGTCGTACATAATGCCTTGTCGTACATAAGTGCCGAACCCAGTCCATACAGTACAATTTAAATGCCTCTCTTCATCCACAATGCATAGTTTTGGCTTGCGTAGGCATGACACGAACCATCGTATGGAGATACATACAAGTTACAATCGATCAGAGTTATGATGAGTAACATCTGCCGTGCACATGCACAGTGCGTTCCCACAGCCTGATTTATGAATGCCGCGTGCATAAATTGGCTGTCATTATTAAGACTGGATCAAGCCCAAGTTCTCTATACTTTAATAACTGTATGATAGTAAACCCTGATGAATACCACTGCTGGCAGTTGAAATGTTGGAAATGGACTTTCTTTGGTGTGTTAATAAACTACCTTTTATGGAATTGTTAAGCAACTGATTACAAGTCTTAGGAGTGACTTACTTTTTACTCTCCTTTGCGTTGCCCTGTTTGAAGAGCACCATAATGGGGAGATAAACAAAAATGCTCCAGTAAAATGCTATTAACCAATAGCAAACTAACTATGCCATTCTAGCTGAAAAAATAATAAGAAAGTGCAGAAATATTAGTTTCACACATTTGTGAATATATATTCGTTACCCTCCACTTTCAAAGCTTATTTGATTAGGTTGTTCTAATTCTAAACAGTGAGAGTTACCCAGCTTTTCAGACAAAATGACAACTAGTTATTGGTTAATAATAGTGTGCTGGGGGTACCTTTTGTTTTGTTTTATCTACTTTTTTATATGTGTTGATTAACTCTGCCTAATAGATCTGAGCTACCACGAGTTTGTGTAATACTGTCTTTCTCTCACAGTTCTTCAGTGATACATCTAACCTGATCACTCAAGCTCAAGAATAAAAAATAACTGGATTCTCACCATATATTGTTTATAAATATTTTACTTAACTGTAACACACCATACTATGTCCTTTGCCGACTTGTGCCCTAAGGCTCAGCTATTTTTACTTATACCCCAAAAGCTAATAGTCTACTCTTAATATCTTGTCTTAAAAAAACTTACAAAAATAGGTCAGCATGCTGCTACCCTTGCTGTGATATGATGTTAGCTGTATTATATAGTAATTGGTCAGTAATTCCAGTTTGTATAACTGATATGTATATATACATATATATATATATCTATATAGATATGTGTGTGTATATATATATATATATATATATATATATATATATCTATATATATAT
>WWET01003687.1:115266-126408 GCA_011038615.1 Limnodynastes dumerilii | reverse complement strand
CCAAAGTGCTTCGGCCTACCGGGAAATTTCCCGGTAAGGCCTATGACCAATCCGCCGCTGATTGTGGCAACCTGGCAACCACTGGCCCTCTGGCTCCCCTTGACATCATTAATGTAAAAGTTACATTGTAACTTTGGCAGTGCTTACCATGCTAGAGCAGGTAAGGTAATGGCTACCTCAGCACCCCGGTGTAATAGGCTGATTCAGGCTGACAACCGGGCACCCGTAGGGACGGGCGTGACAGGGCAGACATCAGGAAAGACCACAGCACCCCACCTGCAGTTGAGCATTAGTGAACATTGTAAAGGAGAGAGGCTGTTGGTGTGTAGGATGGGGGTGGCGAAGGTGGTTAAAATTGTAACAGAGAAGAAAAAGAGTAGAAAAAAGATATGAAAGAGAAATAGAAGCGAAGAAGAAAAGATTAGGAAAGAAAGAGAAAATTTACAAGGAATAAAAGTAATTAAATAACTCTTATGCCCATCCAAACAGTGTCCTTCTTCAAAGAAATTCAAGAAGAGAGGAAGCCCCTCCTATCAAGATGCCTTATAAAACCATCCAGACCCCTCCTCACAAATTTACATAGCCAACCAGAGGGTAACAGTTAGTGGCACCACTGGGTCTGGCCCACCCAGTGAGTTTAACATTACTATGGGCTAAATTAACCCTATGTTTTCCTTCCCTTTAACCCCCTCATCTGTCATCATGTTTTTTCAATTCTTATCCCAAACACGCTTGTTAATATATATCAGTGCGTTTTGATAAATAATTTTATTTGGACCTTTAAAGGGTACAGTAAATTATGTATGTGCTAAATATTCATTTTCAAAATGCATCATGTAGATTAAATCAATACAGCATGAAAAATACCTGAAAGGTTTATGAAATAACATAGATTGTAAAATCCTGCTCAAAGAAGAACAAGCGTTCAGCACATGCATGAAAGGTTGAATGGAGATAATACAGCTTTAGGGGTCTCCCAAGCTGCTCTGTGCTTTAAGATTGCTTGTGTACATAGCCTGTGACGGCTGCATGTCTGATAGTCACAGGCGGAATTGCTAAATTAATTCAAGTACTAAATCCAAAAGAGTTTTCCGCGTATGAAAATACAGTTACTGTGTACAATGGATACTGAGAAAATGGAATGGAAATGAGGCTGAAAATAAAATAATTCATTATGGAGCACAGAAAGGAAAAGTATTGAATAATTGCTGACTCACGTTGTGAAATGTGCATTCTACATTTATTTCAGCCACTGCTATGAAAGAAAAGTGCCTATTTAGTAACAATAATGGTTATGTTGTTTAAAAACTGAAAATAACTTGAATCCATTTATTAAAATATGCTGCTTGTATTTTTAATTAAGAAATAAAGAATGAATCACAGAAAGATGATTTCATCATTTAGTCTGATTAGAAAATCACACATCAATTCATGCATAATTACAGCTGAATTTCTGCCACTCACAATAAATCATTAGCACATTAACTAAGGAGGAGTTCAGTTCTCTGTGATTCCGAATGGGTAAAATTCTAGCTTGCTTTATCAGAAAGCCTGAGAGAGAGAGAGAACAGTGTACGAGTGGCGGCATGAATTTGTCCGAGAGGTGGGCATTTGAACTCTCTTACATCAAGTAAACTGTGAAGTCTTTTCTTTTCCTGTGTCAGAATACCATATTATGGATCCAGTGCCAGGTACTTAATGACTAATTGATAGTCTGGGCACGTCCACTTGCACCAGCCATACTCATTGTTTTTAATGATCGTTGCAGTCTGAGGCTGAGTTGAAGGAGAGAAGGCTTACAGAGAAGTAGAAGAGGAATATGAGCAGGCAGAAATAAGTTTTAGAAAGTGACAAGATGCTGTTAATGCCCCCTCCAGCTGAAACAGAGAGTGACTGAGGCATTCAGGAATAAATGGCTCAATTTTTGTTTTATTTCTGAGTACATCTCTCTTGTGGTTTATTCTGTCATTTTAACACTTTCCTGGAATACTGAGAAAGATAACAAAATAATCAGTGTATTTGACTTATTAGTCATTTTATGAATTCCCTTTTAAACACACAAACATGTCTTGGCCCAGTTTCAAACCTCAATGTCATATTTGTGTGATCTTGGACCAGTCACTTTGCAATATTTCTGGTCAGTTTTACAAGTTTTAATCCTTTGTGTTTAAAGATAAATTATTTCTTGTGATTGTTTCAGATTAAATTGACTTAAAAGAATTTGCACTGTTTGCTTTAGGAATCCCTTCTCAATTAAATAACAAGCAGGATAAAAAAGTGTTTCACAAAAGCTATACTGGATATTTAGCTAGGATTATTTTGCACAACCTAATTTGAAGCATCATTTAAGTATTTTGACACATTGTATATGCTTCATATATGCTCTAAAAACTTTCTACCATGCAAATGAATTCCGAGGCATTAAAATGCGTAATTTTCTGTGGCGTATAAAATTAGACAGATTCTATAAGTGGTGTGAGGGGAAAAAAAGCCCAGAGCATATTAAAGAAAAAAACATTGTCTACTTATTCTTACAAAGTGCTCATTATTTCACATTTATCATGAAAAGAATAATAAAAAAGAGGTTTAAAATATATTTCATTTTGTCTTTCATGGTGACATAATTGACCATTTTTAGCAACATACATCTGCATAGGACTGTCAAGAAGTGTATCCACACCTCATTTTTTTTTTTTTGGTTAAGCAAAAGCTTTTAGTGGATTATTTAATATAAGGAGATCTATCTTCTAATTATTCAAATGGCTATACTGATAAAAATGTAAAATTGAAAAAATTGAAATCTACATAAAGTATATAAATTCATATAATAAGACACACTAACACACGCTTAATCTTAACTAAATATTAAAGCCCCCTTAGTAAACAGCATCTTTTCCTTGACAACTACTATGGGGATATTTCTTTATTATATTATTTTGACTTACGCTTCCATAGGGCACACATAACTGTACGTGTGTACTTATGTGCGTTTGTTACTTACATACGTGTGTACATGACTAACCATGCCCTCAAAAGCTAATTTTAATCCTTAGGAAGGACCCCGGCCTCCATCTTGGATGTGGCAAGAACTTCTTCAGTATGGGCAGAAGAGAGGGCGGCGGCCGGCTGCAGGTCCCGATACTGGGAGCTTCCTGCCGCCGCTAAAGGTAATTAAAAGGTACTCACAGAGGGAGGGGGGAATGTGTGTGTGCTTTTTTATTTTTTCTACCCCTCACCGTCGGGCATGCGCAGTAGCATCCCAATGCAGGACGCTACTGCACATGCGTATAATGGTAAGGAGCAGAATGGCTTTTATATAGATAGATTTTCTTTATGTAGCAAGGGTGCTTTCTATGCAGGTCTGGCAGCAGGTTGCCATGGAGGCCAGGGGTGAAATCTAGGTCTGAGGTGAGGTGTTGAGAGACTGTAAAAAGCGTGGCAAGGCAGAGTCTGAGGAAGATGCTGAGGGAGAGGTAGGAGTGAGAGGAGGGATACACAGTGACAGTGGTATTGGGAGAAGCAAAGCTGACCAAGAGGAGAGAGACTTATCCAAGTGGTACCATACCAGCTGCTGGGCATAGTGCCATCGCTCCTGAGTGACCCATCCACCAGAGGGAGGGTCATCCAGAGCGAGTCCCTGAGCTGAGAGGGAGACTACAGCTCTCTGTGAATTGCGAGTGAGCAGAGGGGACAGCAATCAAGATCAGGCTGTGGGACACTTACTGACAGACTACCAGCTAGGGAGAGCTAATTAGTATGCACCCTCACCAAGCTACACCCATACCTCCCAACTGTCCCGATTTCCGCGGGACAGTCCCGATTTCCGTGCACTGTCCCGCTGTCCCGCCCGTTGTCCTGTTTGTCCCGATAAACAGATAATTTTTTTTTTCTTTTTCTCATTTATTTGAGCTGCAATTAGCCAGTGGCGCTGTGATGATCTAGTAGAGGAGGCTCCGCACGCAGGAAATCACCTCTGCAGAGTTCCTGAGTGTCACTGTCTTCAGCCAGTATCCAGCATATCTCCCCTGCTACCACTGCCCTGCTCTGGACTGGTGAGTGGCCTGGGGGCCCCTACTCTATGCTGTGCTTGTCCTATCATGGACTGTAGATAGCTGTGGAGGGATACAGATAGTGAAAGGACCAGGGAGACTAACAGCCATAACAAGGGGGCAGGTGAAGGCTGGCACTGTCAATGGGGGGCAGATGGAGGCTGTTAATTGGGGGTAGACATCACATTGGAGGCTGGCACTGGCAATAGGGGGCAGATTGAGGCTGGCAATAGGGGGCACACAAGGAGGCAGGCCCTGGCAATAAGGGGCAGAAGGAGGCTGGCACTGGCATTTGGGGGCAGACATGGAGGCAGGCATATGCAATAGGGGGAAGACATGCAGACAGGCACTGGCAATAGGGGGCATATAGAGACTGGTACTGACAATAGGGGGTAGACATGAAGGCAGGCATTGGCAATAAGGGACAGAAGGAAGCTGGCATTTTTATTTGGGGGCAGACATGGAGACAGGTAGTGGCAATTGGGGGCAGCTGGAGGCTGGCACTGGCAATAGGGGGCAGACTTGGAGGCAGGCACTGGCAATAGGGGGCAGAAGGAGACAGGCACTGGCAATTGGGGGGAGATGGAGGCTGGCACTGACAATAGGGGGCAGCTGGAGACTGGCACTGGCAATTGGGGGCAGATGGTGGCTGGCATTGGCAATTGACAGCAGATGGAGGCTGGTACTAGCAATAGGGGGCAGATGGAGGCTGGCACTGGCAATATGTGGCAGAAGGAGGCTGGCACAGGCGGTTGGGGCAGACATGGAAGCAGGCAATATTAATAGGGGGCAGACATGTAGGCTGGCACAGGCAGTTGGGGGCAGACATGGAATCAGGCAATATTAATAGGGGGCAGACATGGAGGCTGGCAGTATTAATTGGGGGCAGACATGGAGACTGGCAATAATAATATGGGGCAGACATAGAGGCTGGGCATATGAATCCTGGACAAATAATAAGGGGCAGACCTATGGATGGCTGAATAAAAGGGGCAGGTACTAGATCTGCTTGTATGGGCGGTGCAAGAACACACCCACTTTCCCAGACACGCCCACTGGGTGGTACAAGACACACCCCCACTACCAGGCCGCAAAATTTTGTCTCTCTTTTGAATTTTCAAATGTTGGGAGGTATGGCTACACCTGTCACTGATCAGCTGTTACCACACCAGCAACTGCTCAGGACCATCAGTATAAGATCCACATACACTCTGGTATTGGACCTGACTATATAGCACACGTAACCCGGGTTACCATCCAGTCTACATGTGCACCAACATTAATCCCACAAGCTCATTATTATTTACTGTATAAATGCTTTGTTATTTATTTGTTGTCCATTGTTTAGTGAGAAGCTGCTCTGTGTGTGAGTGAGTGAGCGAGTGAGTGAGTGAGTACAACATAAGAGTGAGATTTCAGCTGCAGTGATTGGATGTGTAGCAGACATTTTGTATGTCCATTTGTAACAGCCATTTTGCTCTGTATATAAAAAATATTCTTATTTACCCCACATACTGTGTGTGACCCGTATATAAGAAAGGGTTATTTTGTTTGGGTGCAAAGGGCTTACCAAACCTTTGGTGGATTAAGTCCAAATCCACATCTTACATCAAGTTACAGAAGACTCAGGTGGAGGCACTAACGAATTTACACCACCACCCTTTCTATCACTAAGCAGGGAAAGGGGAGCTAAATTTACATTATAGTGCATATATAAATAAATGTACATCTATTTACTAAAACTAAAATGAATGGTTCACATTTTAATGCAATATATAGTTATGATTTTAATTTCTTTTACTTGAAAGTTATTTATATTGTAATCTCTGAAGTCGGTTGTTTCTCTTTCTCCAAAAATCTGACATGATTATTAGCTTTTCTTTACACGTCAAGCAGTATATAATTGAATCTTTTCGCATGAAACGCACACAAAGAAACATTTAGCAAAATACCTCCCAATAAAACCTGCTATTTCACTTTATCAGTTCATAATTGAGTCATTTCTTAGAATGATGCTGACAAAGTCCTTCTAGAGAAGCAAATTACAGCAATTCTCGATGTTATTGTAGGAAGAATCATCTCAATTCTATCTGCTTTTCTACCTCCATTTACTCATGGTATATAAGAGCTGTGTAACATTACACTAATTTATATTACAAAGAACTGCCACATCGTTTTAGTATACTTTTAAAGCATACTAAATGTTAAAGCTTAGTATACATTAGCTATGTTTTTGTTCACTTGTGTCAGTGTATTCTTACCTAGCCTGTATCCATTATACAATAAAAAACAATAGTAAAATGAGAATGTATAAATTATAACAATCTAACAAAGTTAGTATGCCCAAGTAAGGGAATGGCTGGCAAATTTGGCATGAAGGGATTGGACTGAACTCAGTAGCCAATTTGGAATAGAAATAAAGATGTCACACTAATCTGATCCAATAAATGCCAAATGTGGGATTGACAATCAATTTCTTATTTCTTTTTAGTGTTTTTTTATTATGTGTTCTATTCCACAAAGCAAGATATCCCTTTAACATGTTTTAGGACTGCTGGCAGCCATGTTTGTTGCATTTGGAGCAAAAAAAAAAAAAGACAATTCCTGTTATATCTAGGTTATGCTAGTAATATAATGATGATTCAACAGTTATTATATTTATGCATCTTTATTTCTTCTTGATCATACTTGCAATTAATTTGCAGGCTTTTATAATCACTCCATGCTTTTTACCTTCTCTTACACCCAGTTACTTCCTACTTCCTGGTCACATGTCTATCCTGTGAATATGCATTCTTAAAGATAGAGGGCCATATGCAGAGCTCCGGCCACATATGCAATGCGTATACGCAATCTACGTTGCAACAAGTAACGTAGATGTCGTAACAAAATTACTATGCATGCGCAGTAGCTCATATCAGAAAACTCCGGCCGCATATGCAATGCATACAGCCCACAGTGCTTTAAATCACAACTTTCCTGCAATGTATCTATAAGACATTACATCTCCCTCTTTGTTTATAGATTTTTTTCCATTGAATGAATTAACTAACTAACTGATCTAACGGTAACTGAACATGAACAGTAAAACAATTTTAAAAGAATACCATTATCTTTTTCCTAGAGCAATGTAAGTTCATATTGTCTCGATAAGTCTCTCTGGAGGTTTTATGCCTCTGTTTGTCCTGTTCTCTGTTCTCTCACTCATAGAATCTTTCAATGAGTTAGGCTCAACAGGATTTGATGTTGGTAGATCAGTTGTTGTGGTGACTTCCTCCTGAGATGTTAGGTGAGAAGACAAAGATGGAAATATCTTCTTGAAATGGGAAACATTCCTTGTCACAGTCTGATTATTATTTTCTGCGATAACCATTGATCCTTTCCTTTTTGTTATGGTCATTGGTCTTGGATGGAAAGCAGTCATTTCTTTGCTGACTACCTTTTGTTTTAATAAAACGTGATCTCCTTCTTGTAAGTCAGACACAACAGCTCTCCTTTTCTTATCCGCATACATTTTTGCTTTTTGTTTGTTTGCAAAGTCTGTCTCTCGAATTTGATTATCTCTGGATGGTGAAGTCAAATTCATTTCTGGAAGAGTGGATCTGATTGTTTTTCTTTGAAACATCAATGTTTGAGGAGGTACATTTGTTGTGGAATGAGGCACTTATCTATATTGCCTAAGGAACTGGTTTAAAGATTGTTGCAGTGGAATCCGTGATACTCTGCAGATCTTTATCTGTTTTCCAAGATTTCCTATGGAACGTTCAACAAGATCATTAGCTTGTGGCCACAATGGGGTGATTCTTTGATGTTGAATTCCAAAATGTTTCATGAATTTGCTGAAATCACAGCCTTGAAATGGTGGACTGTTATTTGTCTTTATTGTTCCTGGAATTCCATAGGTAGTGAAAATCTTATCCAGTGCTGGTAAGACAGATAAAGTGGATGTTGATGAAATTACTTCAAGATGGATATCGTAAATACTCATCAATAGCTACTAGTATATACTTGCCATTATATAATGGGCCATAAAAGTCAACATCAACATGTTCCCAAACATTATCTGGTAAAAAAATGTTTTATCTGGATTACTGATTCAACATGCTGCTCCATTGAGGGAAACCATATCTTTTCACGTAGAAGTTGTTTGGTCTTTACAATCCCTAAATGACTGGCATGGGCAATGTCAATCACCTGCTTTCTCAATGCAACCGGAATGACAATTTTGTCTCCTATAAAAATGATTGAGTCATCATACACTATAAGTTCTTGACAATGCTTACATATTGCCCTGAAGTCATCTTCTTCAATTTTGGAGATTGAAAATCGGTCTGTCCATCAATCATTGGAAGCAATACATTGTCTTACTGCATTAAAACTTTGTCTGTTAAAGATGCAACTTTAATGCTGTCGATAGTGAGTGAATCAGGAATGGAACTGTTGATAATCAAATTTACATTTTCCTCTGCTGAAGTAAACCTTGAAGTACTATTAGTCAGAGGGTGCCATTAGTCAGAGGGTGCCATGACAAGTAATCTGATGGATTGCCACTGCCAGCTCTATGAATGATGGAAAAACAGTATGCTTGTAACCGTAAGCCCCATCGTTGTATTCAAGCTGGTTGTTTGGACTTTGGATTTCCAAAAATAGTCACTAGAGCTTGATGATCAGTTTGAATGATAAAGTCAATACCATTTAAATAGAGGTGAAAATGTTCAGAGCCAAAAACTACTGCAAGAGCTTCCCTTTCTGGCTGAGAGTAGCATTGTTCAACCTCTGTCAGACTGCGACTAGCACATGCTACGATTTGATAATTTCCAACAGCATTTACCTGAGTTAAAATGGCTCCTATCTCTACAGGACTGGCATCCACAATAAGTTCTGCCTTCTATGCAGTGTTGTAATATGACATTGTGACATCGTGTTTCAAAGCCCTTTTAATGTCCTCAAATGCTTGTGATTGTAATGATGTCCATAAAAACTGAACTGAATTGCTCTTTGTAAGCTTCCTGAGTGAGGCAGTTAATGTAGCATAATTTGGAATGAAACGGGAGCAATAGTTGGTCATTCCCAGAAATGACTTTACCTCACCAGCATTGTTGGGTTGAATAGCTTCAACTTTTTGTGGGTCAGGGCTCACTCCATCTTGAGAAAAAATGTGACCAAAGAATTTGAGTTTCTGTTGTAGAAACAAGCATTTGTCTTTATTTAGTGTCAAATTTCTGGCTGAAAGACATTGAAATACTTGACGTAAATTCAGAACTGGTTGTATAACTTAGCATTTTGGAATACTTTTGCTGCAGATGATATTCCAAATGACAGCCTCTTGTATCTCTGTAGCCCAACATGAGTTGAGAATGTGGTTATTTGTCTTGATTCTTCATCAAGTTCTAGCTGATGATATCCTTTGTTCAGATCTAATTTTTAAAAGAAACATGCAACTGTGAGTCTATGGATAATGTCATCCAATGTTGGAGTAATATAACACAAATTCTCACTGCATCTGATTTAGCGACTACAACAATAGGTAACACCCATGGTGTTGGCCCAGAAACTTTTTCAATTACATCTAATTCTTCAAGAGTCTGTATTTCAACTGCCACCTTTTTCCTCATATTAATAAGAAAACATCGATGCTCTTGAGCAACTGGTATAACAGAGTGATCAATGTGAAGGTGAACTTGACAGTCCTTCAGTTTTCCAATGCCTTTAAAAAGATGGTCATACATGTATTATGAGATCTACACTGCTTTGTGGTAATGCTTTTTCTGGTAAAGGGGATGTGGAACTATGAGTATGGGCCACAATATGTATCAAACCTAATTCTTTTGCAGTATTAAAAAAATGAAGCCGATGTTTATTTGTCATTTTTGCGCACAATAATGTCAAAAGAACTTTGTAATGGAAGAGGTTTGTTATTGCCTAAGTAAATACTTTCACAGATGTTGGCTTTAAAACCACTTTTCCATTTAACTGCATAAAACTGGCCATATCTATTAGATTTACTGATACACCAGAATCTAAAAGGAATTCAATAGAAGTGTTTCCCACCATGATATCAGTGGGACTGACCTTGTCTTTTCCAACCTGATGAATCATGTAGATCAGGGGTCCTCAAACTACGGCCCGCGGGCCACATGCGGCCCGCTGAGGACATTTATATGGCCCGCCGGGTGTTTATGCCGCCGCTCAGCGTCCGGTGGGCCCCAGTGTCACCCCTTTTTGCAGGGGGGTGGAGACTTCTCTTAGAAGCCTGCACCCCCCCCGCGCTGCAGAGCTGGTTGTGGCCAGGGATGCCGCTGCTCTCACTGCAGCGCATCCCCGGCCACCTTCCCTGTAGTCGCGCCGCTGCTCTTCTTCTGTGCGGCGGGACGCAGGCTCTATGACGTTGTGTGACCCCAAGTCACGCAACGTCATATTATACAGTATAATTTATCATTTGATACAGTTGCCATTCTTTCATGTCCCCCTGTTTGTTATATACCCCACTTTACATCTTTTGAAGTCCCATTGTTTTGCCAGAGAGTTCCTCCACCACGTAATTACTTGACTGTAAAGGTGACGGTGCTGAGTGTCACAGAGTAACCCCACATAATAAGTACTAGGTGAAACGTCAATTTTGTTCCATACAGCTAAATATTATTATTGTATTGGCAGCATGGTAGCTCAGTGGGTAGCACGGAGGTAATGAGTTTGATTCCCGATCAAGGCCTTATCTGTGTGGAGTTTGCATGTTCTCCCTGCGTCTGCATGGGTTTCCTTCGGGCGCTTCACTTTCCTCCCACACTCCAAAAACATGCTGAATAAATTAGTATGTAGCTCCAATGAAGCAGGGACTGATGTGAATGTGAAATATTCTCTGTAAAGTGCTATGTAATCTATATAAAAGCCTGTTAAAAAATAAATTAACGCATTGGGGAACCCCTCCCCTTTCCCATATACAACCAAAATTATGTACACTCCCTGCACAAACAGTAATTGCACCACTGCAGGTAGATAATGTTGCATTTGATAGTAGTTTGAGTTGGACATCAGTTGTAAAGGTTTATAATTTAATCTTTTTTTTTTTTTTTTTTAAATTTTTAAAAAATTA
>WWET01003687.1:76293-109820 GCA_011038615.1 Limnodynastes dumerilii | reverse complement strand
AGACTAACAGGGACTGACACTCACTCAAACAAACAGAGGTTACCCCCGAGGGGGTAAACAAAAAACAATCACACGGGAGAGATCAGGTACAAAACGAGCAGGGAGTAACAAGCAGGTGGGAGAAAGGCAGGACCTGGTAACAAGAGGGTTAACGAGGAAGGTACAAGGCAAGGAAGGGCAGGGCACTCAGCAATCACTAGGCACAGGGCACTAGGCAAACAGGCAGAGAAGGAGCAGGCTACAGTGGCTGAGAACAGACTACCGGCAGGGCAGGCTAGGGCACTCAGCAATCACTAGGCACAGGGCACTAGGCAAACAGGCAGAGAAGGAGCAGGCTACAGTGGCTGAGACTCTATAATGATTGGCGGTAGGGAGGAGAGGGGGAGCGCGCCGGCAGAGAGTCGCGCGCGTGCCCGCAGAAGCCGCAGCCACGATACACGTGGCTTTGTTTACCTTTTCAACGCGGCGGTGCAGGAGAGTCTGAGGCACCGCCGCGAGCAGACGCCGAGGGACAGAGACTGTGGGAGCCGCGAGGCAGGCGAGAGGCAAGGTAAGTAAACGGCTCCTAACACAGGGTAAACAAGAGCACAAAATGGAAGGCTGATATCCTGTTTGTGATACCAAATTTGTGGGCATGATGTTAACCCAGTACAGATAATATAGGAAGTAACGGCAGATAAAAGCCTCATGGCCCATCCAGTCTGTCTACTTGTTTATTTAAACTATACTGACCCTAGACTCTATTTACCCCAGAGTTGCTGACTTTTTAGAGCTTCCCTCCGGGAGGACCCAGAAGGGAACCCACAGATTTCTGCAAGGGGACGGGGCTTAATTATGTGGTTTATGCAAATCGTATCTTTAAGCCCCGCCCCCTGTCAATCACTTCTGTATTTTCTAGCGTTTCAGGAGATGGACGGGGCTTGATGACATCATCAAGCCCCGCACATCCTTAGTAATGCTAGGGATTAGTATAGTAATTGATGGCTTGGGGGGGCTTGCGGGAGCTTTGCCGGCTCTCTCGGGATACCGGGAGACATGCCCAAGTTTCGGGAGTCTCCCAGATATTCAGGGAGAGACGACAACCATGATTTACCCTTAATTTAGTTTGAGATTTAGAATATCCCTATATTTAGTCCAACTGTTCTACTGTGTTAGCCTCACCTAACATTCCTCCTCTCCCTTCTCTGCTCCAAACAATACATGCTTATTTCCTCTAGCCTTTCTTGGTATGTTTTGTGACACATGTCATGTACCATTTTAGTTGCTCTCCTTTGCACAGTCTCTAATGTATTTATGTCTTTCTGGAGATATGGCCTCCAGAACTGAACATAGTATTCTAGGAGAGATTTTAGCAATCTATAAAGGGGCATCACTACTTCTCTCTTTTTGCTACTATTTCCTCTCCCTATGCAACCAAATATCTGACTTACCTTTCTTATTGCTTTGTTACACTACTTGGCTACATGAAATAATGACTCCTAGTCATTTTTAGAGCTTCCCTCCAAGAGGACACAGAAGGGAACCCACAGATTTCTGCAAGGGGACAGGGCTTAATTATGTGGTTTATGCAAATCGTATCTTTAAGCCCCGCCCCCTGTCAATCACCCCTGTATTTTCTAGCGTTTCAGGGGATGGACAGGGCTTGATGACATCATCAAGCCCCGCACATCCCTAGTAACGCTAGGGATTAGTATAGTAATTGATGGCTTGGGGGGGCTTGCGGGAGCTTTGCCGGCTCTCCCGGGATACCAAATAGCTGACTTACCTTTCTTATTGCTTTGTTACACTACTTGGCTACATGAAATAATGACTCCTAGTTCCCTTTCCTCCCTTTCCTCCTCAGTAGTTTCTAATCTACTGATGTTAGTAGGCCACTTCTTCCCTACTTCCACTTTTATGCGGAACGACGACATTTGCTCATTTCCAGTCCTCTGGAATCACTCCTATTAATAGCGACTGGTTGAAAAATTCAGTTAATTGTTTTGCCAGCACCCTTCTATGCTCTTTTAGTATCCAAGATGTATCCCATTTATTTGTCCAATTTCAGCTCGAATGTTCTTTTAATACCTGCTCCTCAGTGAAAGTAGTAGCAATTACCTCCTCTGTATTAATAGTCTTCCTATTTAAAAGTGGTCCCTTCCCCTCTCTTTCTTTTGTGCATATTGAACAGAAATATTTAAGATGATATGCCATAGCCCTTTCATCCTCAAGAAGACTCCCACTCTCCGTTTTGAGCCTTATTATACCCTCTAAAAATGCTTTTGTCCCTTTTTCATACCAAGTGGGCCAGTTTTTTTTCAGTTTGTGACTTTGCTACCCTGATAACCTTTTTAGCCTCCTTCTGCTTTGCAAAATAATCCTCCCCGTGATCATTATTTTGAGTTTGCTTATGATTCCGAAAGGCATTTTGATTTCACTACAATAACTACCTCTTTTGTAAACCACATTGGATTTCTTTTTCTAGGTTTTTTCTAACCTATCTTATACAAAGGTGGTTAGCTGGGATGGAGTGCTGACATTGGTCTCTATTATGAAGTCTGTAATGAATTTAAAATATCCCCACTTTTAATGGCTGACAAGGAGCTCAGAGAAAGCTCAGAGAAAGGGAACCTGCATGATCCCAATGACTTTGCTGTACTACTTAACACCCCTTTATATACGAGCAGTGGCCACAGCTTGGAAACCAGTGGCCTACCTAAGTTCAGACTGAAGATGCAGTCCATGTTCTGCATGTCAAGGCAACAGCAAGTGGAGATTCTTCTTGGACAGTTAAAAGGGCCTGCAATGAGAGAGATGAACTTGTGACTAGATAATATGAAAAAGTCAGTTGATCAGATAATGAAAAGATTGACGATTAAAGGCTATTGAATAAGTATGTACATGGGCAAAACACCAAGGACCAGGTTCACGTACGTTGCAAGGCAAAACCCATGACACTCCCCTCGCACGGACGGATTTTCGGTGACTTACGCGTCCATACGCAACCTTAACTCTACGTGTGTAGTGTAGTAAGTGCCCTCAAAAGGCCATTTAAATGCCCCCCCACCCACTTTAACGTAACTTCGCACATACGACACTTGTGTAAAAAAAAAGTTACTACGCATGCGCAGTGGATTCGATTCTAAAAATATGCACGGAAAAAGTAGCAAAATAGTATCTGTGAATCTGGTCCCAAATGAGTTAAGGTGTCTGTGGGGAATCTGTAAAGTCCGTGGTTTAGAATGGGAAGTATGTGGGTTAGTTAAGTTACAAGTCCAACCATTCCTTGATCTCATAGAGTCCCCAAATAGGATCTTGGGATTGAGTACACTGCAGGAAGTCCAATTTCCACAGATCAGAACAGGGGTTATTCAATAAAGTCTGGTCCTAGTGTGTCGCTAATGCAGAGAGGTGGCAGACCAATGTACACAAAGATCAGTCTCTAACCCCATGAATATTCTAAGGGATCAGCATTCTCAGATCATTCTCAGATCAAAAAGAGAACAGGTATATAAACGAAGTAGCAGGAGAGAAGAGTGTTGGCCACAGAATAATATCCAGTTCACTCCTCCCATGGAAACAGATGCAGCAGTAACAACAGGATTGTGACAATTAGTAGGGGTAGAAATAACTGGAAAAACTGGAAGCAATGCAAGAATCCTCAGCAAAAGTATAAGAAACTCTGCGGTTTCTAATCTTCTATATACCCCCTCTTTCTTTCTTTCTTTCTTTCTTTCTTTCTTTCTTTCTTTCTTTCTTTCTTTCTTTCTTTCCCACTTTGAGTCGTCCTTTTTCATATTTCCTCTAAGGTGGTGTCTCTTGCTTTTTCTTCATCTTCTTCCTCTTTCATCTACTCACCATCCCTTAAATTATATTTTTCCATTCCCAGCACTTCACCCAGATCTTTCCTTTATCTCTCCAATTCATCCCTCTTCCCCCAAATTTCAGAGCTTATTGTCGGAGGAAGAGGAATAATCAGGATTTCTTCAGCATGGTAAGTGTATTAAGAATATTAAGTGATTCTTTGCTTCTCTATCTTTCTTTCTTCAATATTATAGGTACTTTTATAATGGTAAAAAATTTAAAATTTATAGTAAAAAGTGTTGCAGTAATAAAAAATATTTTCATTTGCAGTTTATTCTTTTACCTATGTACTTAAGTTGTTTTCTCTTTCTTCACTGACAGAAACTCCTTATTGGCTGCTACACCCTCTATATCGCCTGCCTACAACTAATTCAATATTACACTCTGCGCATACTCGCCTACATAATAGTGATTGTTTTTTTTTAACAATTATTACATTAGGTTACATTTAGAAAGCATGTTCTAGTTCACTTATTTTACCTAACACAATACATTATTAAGATTTCAACTAAACTAACAATTGAAGTGAATAATTAAAAGATAAGAGAGGAAGGAGATGTTACTCCATGCTTCTTAGCAACAGAGATTGTCATTCACAATTACAAATATCTAACTAGAAACTGGCCTGTGCTTTCACTTATTGTGTTACTGAATGCCTCTCTGCAATTTCTTCTTGGATGTCCCTTGACCATTTCAAACTTAATCTAAAACTGAACCAAGAGCATCGGAACGGGAGGGGGCATCTCGCCCCCCAAAAATATCAAGAGAGAGCCCAGGACCGCTGACATGGGGAGGCAACGGGGATCCTTGTAAGTGGGGGATGCAGCTCCAGGCCGATCATCCCCCCGCTATGAGGACTGCACAGCTCAGTGTGACACTGGCACCACCTCAGGTCATGTCAGCGTCATCCAGAGCAGAAAGGGGGCGCCGCCGAGGAGCACAGCAGGAGGAAGAAGGTGAGGTAAGTAAAACAGAGTGATTATTGGGACGTAGGGAGGCTGAAGGGAGACATGAGGGGATTATTTGGAGGCTGGGGAGGCATGAGGGGATTATTTGGAGGCTGGGGAGGCATGAGGGGATTATTTGGAGGCTGGGGAGACATGAGGGGATTATTTGGAGGCTGAGGGGAGACATGAGGGGATTATTTGGAGGCTGAGGTGAGACATGAGGAGGATTATTTGGAGGCTGGGGAGACATGAGGGGGATTATTTGGAGACTGGGGAGACATGAGGGAGATTACTTGGAGGCTGGGGAGACGTGGGGATTATTGGAGGCTGGGTAGACATGAGGGGGATTATTGGGAGGCTGGAGAGACATGAGGGGGTTATTGGAAGCTGGAGAAGCATGATGGGAATTATTTGAAGCTCAAAAGACATGAGGGTGATTAGTGCAAAATGGGGAGACAACACATGGAGTATGTATTGAAAGACCTGGGTGACGATTTCTATGGACACTGACAACATGGTTCTTGTGTACCAGCTGTTTTCTTGGGTTGCCATGATTGCTGATGGTTGCGGCGGCACAAATACACTTAGTACATAACAGGGGGGGGCGTACCAAGATGAGATGGGGCGCCAGTGGGAGGGCTAAGTTCTCACCCCCCCCCAAAAAAAAAGGTGGTAACGCCCCTGAACTGAACTAATAATATTTCCATCTGCTAATAAAAGCTACCCTCCTGGCCTCTCTGGAGAGGATTCACATTCTAGAAGCTTCTGCTCTCTTAAGTGCCATTAGGCACCTAAAACTGGGGGAGCAGGTTTGGAAGCTGGACAGGAGAGTTAGGTGCGGGTCAGCACATGTTAAACTCTCTCTTTTCTATGAATACGGTCCTCTATCTCTGTCGACAGCACTGAAATAATCCATACTTATAAAGCCTGATGCTTAGCTGTTACCCTTGCCTTTGAACTGTCCTTTGCTCCCCACATACAATCTGTCTCTAAATCTTGTTAAATACATCTAAGAAAACATTTCCAGAATACGCAAATATCTCACACAAGTCACTGCAAAAACTCTCATTCATGCACTAATCATCTCCCGCATTGATTATTGTAATGCTCTCCGTATTGGACTCCCACATTATAAAATTACCCCCCTACAGTCTATACTGCATGCAGCAGCTAGACTGATTTGCTTGCTAAACACTCTTTAAGAGCATCTCCATTCTGTCATTCTCTACATTGGTTACCTGTTTTTTACAGAATCAAATACAAGATCCTTTTGCTAATCTACAAAGCCATCAACAAGACTGCATCTGCATACATATCCTCACTCATTTCAAGATACATCCCAGCTCACTCTCTCAGATCATGACATACAGCTCTCCTCCACACTAAACAAATGCTCAGATTCACGATTACAGGACTTCTCCAGTGCTGCACCCACTAAGACTATCCCCTACTCTCCAAACTTTCAAGCGCTCCCTTAAAATTCACCTCTTCAAACAATAGTCAGATACATTATAGGTGAGTTTGATGATTGATCTGTGGGGATTTAGGGTCTGATCCAGACCTACGGGTGCCTTGCGGTCACTCGAGGTCTGTACGGCCGTCATCATAGCGGTAAGTGCACGCCCTGTGCACTCCCCGCTGGTTGGCCGAAATCTGGACATTTACAAGTCCAGATTTCTACCCTAACAATTACGATCAGCTCTGCGGCCTTACAGCCGCATTGCTGATCATAACGGGCCTTCCTCCGTCCAGTTCCCTAAACGGCATGCGGAAAGGGGGGGGAATCCCCCTTTTCATAACAACCGGCAGCCTTAACTATAGTTATGGCCGCCGGCCCTTACGCTGCCGTATGAAGGTTATGAGCATGAGCATAACCTTCAAAACAGGGAAATTACGGCCGAGCCGGCTGTAATTTCCTGTATAGCCGTAGCTCTGGATACAGCCCTTAGTGACTATCATTGGATTGTGGGTTATTGATATTGATGATTGTGATTGTGATTGTGGATATCAATAGGTGTGTGTTACTTGGGTTGTTCAGAACCCAGTCATAAATGAGGACCGTGTGGGTCTCACAGGTCTTTAGCTGTGATGCTTTCCTATTTTTCCAATAATAGGTACTACGCATGCATAGTAACTATTTTACGCTATCTACGTAGCGTTTCGTTACACAGATTACTTACATGCGGTCTTTAAAGACTGCTGCTTTCCTTGCTGATTGTCTGTTTCAGTGGCTGTATCATTACTTATGTCATTGTGCCACTTAGCAACCAATGCAGCCATTCAAGTAGTCCAAACCACAGCAGGTGGGCCTGTATGCTTTGAATGCCAGGGCTTATTTTTAGTCCCAGTTGGGTCCTGATGTATACTCATGGGGCCTGATCCAGACCTACGCCCGCCGTACTAGCTGCGGCGGGCGTAAGCGTAAGATCCGCTGAAAAGACGATCTGTGCATGCGCCGGGCAGATATTGTACGTAGAAGTAGCGTAGTGATGCTGGAGGGGGCGTCCCCCAGCGTTACTACGCTGAGGTTAGAGCAGGGAGGCGGGGGGAGGGAGGGTAATGAGGCTGGGAGGGCGGCGTTATCGTACTAACGCCGCCGTCCCAGCGTATTTACAGTCCCTTACGCCGGCTGAAGTTAGGGTAGGCTTCAACCGGCGTAAGGGAGTGTAAATACGATAGGGCAGTGCAGAGGCGTTTTAAGAAGTGAGGGGGCCCGTGTGCAGGATTTGCACATGGGCCCCCCACCCCTCTTACCTGAGCCAGGACTGTCCAAAGGCGTGACCCAAGAAGGGGGCGTGGCTTACCGGCACCTGAAGCCCCGCCCCCTTTTCGTCCCGCTAATCCGGACAGTCCCACCGCAGGGGAAGGGGGACTAATTTGGCATCTATATCTTCCCTCCGGAAGATATTAGAGGGAAGAAATAGATGCTGAATGGCTCCCCTTCCCCTGTCAACCCAGGGTACAGGATGCATGCCACAGGGCCCCCTGTTCTGAGGGGCCCGTGTGCACTGCACACCCTGCACCCATTATAGATACGCCTATGGGGCAGTGGGAGTGTCAGGGGGAGTCCCGCGATGTAACGCTGAGCGTTAGTACGCTCAGCGCTACATTGTAGGTCTGGATCAGGCCCATGGTTACTAATCCTTGCCTGTCTTTTACTTTAACCTGTCAGCAGACTACATCACTTCTAGTTTTCTATTTGAATCACTATGTATATGTGAGGAACATAAAACAATATATATATACAAATGGTACAATTGGTTATGAGCGAGACAAGACTCAGTTGGATATTCCACAAATGAAGAGATTTTTAGCTCAACAAAACATCTTAAACAGGTATATACTGTAGGTACGAAATAATAGATGACATAGGCAAAAAACAGTATTATTATTAAAATTATTATTCTGATTATTCTGATTATTATTATTATTAATAATAATAATAATAATAGTAATAATAGTACAATTTTGCAGTGCTGGACCTTAAAATCGTAAAGTTTATTCACAGTTAATGTAGATAAATTCATCATTATTTCCATTACAAGCAGGCAATTCGTGTGCTAATGTTCTTCATTGTTTCATTTCAGCATTTCCTCTACAATTTGAATATAATGTTGTATAATGAACATTATTGTCTTCCTATGATATGAAGCTTCTTTCTTTCTTTCTTTCTTTCTTTCTTTCTTTCTTTCTTTCAGTTGATTTTTAACAGATGTATATAATCTTAGAAATCTGACCTGTCCTTTCAGCACAGCTTTATTATTATTGTTCTATGATAAATATATATATATATATATATATATATATATATATATATGTTAAGGAGTGCCTTATAAACAGTTTTTGTAAACAAGTAAACAAGATAAAGCAAAAACAAAACAAAAACTTTCAAACCAAAGAAAAAAGAAAATACTGTCATTTTAGTGGGTTTAGAAAGTAATCAATTAATATGCGCGTTCCAAAAGTAACGTTGCAGGTAACCCTGTAATGGGTGTTCTTTGTTAAATATTCAGGTATGGCGTTAAAACATGTAATGTAATGTAAAAAAAGATATCACCAGACTTTGGTGCGATAATAACACAACTTTACTAGTTTAAGATATAAAATATGCGTACCATGAAAACAATATTTTATGGCAATTTTTCAGTCTTTCTGCGGGGTTAGGGTCAGGCTGTAGGGGAGGGAGGGTTAGGGTCAGGCTGCAGGTGAGGGACGCTTAGGGTCAGGCTGCAGGTGAGGGAGAGTTAGGGTCAGGCTGCAGGGAAGGGAAGGTTAGGGTCAGGCTTCGGGAGATGGTAGGTTAGGGTCAGGCTGCAAGTTAGGGAGGGTTATGGTCATGCTACCAGGAAGGAGAGTTAGGGTTAGGGTAGTGAAAGGGGAGGGTTAGGGTAAGAATTAGGGGAAGTAGTGGGGTCAGGGCCACCATCAGGGGGGGACATCTGGGCCTAGTGTCCTGGGCCCGAACAGAGAGAGGGATAGCCCCTGCCCTCCTCTCTGTCCTGCCCAGGACACTAGTAACAAACCCCTGCTGGTGCTGCGGTATCTGCTGGCAGTGGCAGAGTTCTGAATGCAACGTGTAAGACCTCTGCACTTACACTGCCAAAGGTCCACGGCACTCTGTGTGATGTCACGGCGTGTGACATCATCACATGGAAGGGAGTGCCGTCGGGAGGCAGAATTCCACGCTCTAGAGCTGCTCTGCTCTGTCGGAGAAACACAGGAAGAAAAAAAGAGGTAAGTAAATCAGTTATTTTTTTAAACTATTAATGTGCCATATAAATCCAGTACATGATTTTAACATACAGTATAAGTATTCCCAGCGCTGCATGTTATAATCATACACTGGATTTATGTAGCACAGAGATTTTTTATAATAGTTTAAAAAATAACTGATTCTATATTATAAGGTATAAGATCCATCTCAGACAGTAACAGAATCATTGTATAACTTATACAATGAATCTGTTACTGAAATGGATCTTACACCTTATAATATAGAATCAGTTATTTTTTTAATGATTCAAAAAAATCTCTGTGCCATATAAATCCAGTGTATGTTTGACATGTTCAAAGGTTTGATATATATATATTTATTTATTTATTTATTTATTTATTTTTTGGGAGGGGGCAGGGGCCTGCATATTTTGTCAGTCCAGGGCCCCACAATTTCTGATGGCGGCTCTGAGTGGGGTACTTTTTTTTACACTTTTCGGAGCACCGAAAGCTCGGTGCTCCATGGATCGATTGCAATGCCTCCTCAAGGCATATGCAATCGAAATTACAGCCGGTTCGCAACTGGCTGGGGAGGAATGGCCGATTCGAACATCGGCCATTCGGACCGGAGTCCCACACCCCTGAAGAAGTCTAGAAGGCTCTGAGGACGAAACATGTTGGTATGTTACTATATTAATACTGGGCTTTAAGATTAAAGTTCTATAAATTGCTGCTGTGGAAACCTGGATCATGTATGGGAAGAAGACTGCTGTGAAAAGAACTCCCTTGGCATATACACAGTAAGGACCAGCTTCCAATATGCTAAAGTATACGCTGTCTACATATAGATAGGATCATGCACGAGCTGTTAATTTTAAATTGCTATACAATATAGTTTTCATGGTAGGCATATTTTATTTTATTTTTTTATTCAAAAGAAGCAAATCACCATGAGATTTAAAAAAAAAAAAGATCATAGTTGGAAATTTAGGTTGTCATACTATAAAAGTGTTTTAGGGGATATCTACTGTTATATTATATGGTCCCAATTTCCATATACAGTTCCTAAAAAATCCTATAAAATCTGGACTGTTCCACTGTTCTCCCAAACATTAAATAGCATCAGTTACTCAGAGCAAGGTTATTATAGCTACAAAATGGATGGCTCCTGCACTGCCTATGGTGAATCAATGGATAGTGCTGGTAAACAATACTGTTAAACATGAAAGGTATCTTTACATACAATGCAAAACTCCCCACAAGTATCATAAAATTTGGGCTATATGGAGGGCCTAAAACTGTGAAACCTAAGTTTCTTAAGGTTACTGCCTCTACCTAAAAGGTTTTCTTGATTTATGCTTTCTACCAACTTGTGTGGGGATTGTTTGATGCTTGAAATATTCCCTTTTTTATATTGCTGTTTACCATTATGATTGATTAAATGACTTTAATCTAACCAGATTTTACTTGTTTACTTACAGTATGATGTATAACATTGTTTTAATATACTGTTGTACATGATTTAATATTCCGTCCTTAATATTTCAATATTTTTAAAGTTACAGAGAAAGGAGATAGGGTTTGGGGGTATTTGTTAAGATTTATGTTTGAAGATTGCGTTTTTATTAAGTTTAATGTTATGAAATTAACCAAATTTGATTATGCTCAATTTTGTATGAGCCACCAATGAATGTTTTTCAGTTGGCAGACAGTCAATATGTCGACAGTTGAGTATTATGTTAGTATTTGTTTGTAACATCAGAAAAAATTTCAGAAATGTAATAATATATATATAATGCATCACCAACAATATACACCACACATGCAATGCCACTTACTTCAGTAAATTTTTTTGCATTTTATTTTATTATTTATTTACTTGTAGGAGGGAAGCTGGATTCAGCAAACATTTTATAACAGGTTTTTTGGAAAGTTTTCATTGTGATTTTCAAAGTTTTCCAGGAAACAAATACAAAACAGTGTACATATGCATTTAGCGAACATACAGGTAATACAGTTAATAAAGAACATAAATGTATTAGAGTAAAGGCCAAACATATGTCAAAGCAAACCTTATTTAAATATGCTATAGAACTATTACAGACAAGTGAGAGGACAAAGTTTTGGGAAACAAATAAAGTTTGTCTGACATCAATAGTTGGAAAACTGCTTGAAGGTATACTAAGGGATAATATACAGGATTTCTTGATGTGCAATAAGATTATTAGTGGGAATCAGCATGGATTTGTGAAAGATAGGTCATGCCAAACTAACCTAATTAGCTTCTATGAGAAAGTTAGTTCGTACTTAGACCAGGGTAGTGCAGTGGATGTGGTCTACTTAGATTTTTCAAAATCCTTTGATACAGTGCCACACAATAGATTGGTCCACAAAATAAGGGAACTGGGTCTAGGTAGCAACATTTGTACTTGGATCAAAAACTGGTTGGAGAATAGGGAACAGAGAGTTGTGATAAATGGAAATTATTCTAATTGGTCAAAAATTTTCAGCGGTGTACCTCAAGGTTCTGTGCGGGGACCAGTCCTTTTTAATATATTTATTAATGACCTTGGTGATGGTTTAGAGGGCAAGTTTTCCATTTTTGCAGATGACATTAAACTATGTAAGGTAATAGAATCTGAGCAAGATGTAGCATCCTTGTAGAGGGACTTGAGTAAACTGGAGGATTGGGCAGCCAAATGGAAGATGAGGTTTAACATGGATAAATGTAAGATTATGCATTTAGGGATAAAAACAAGCATGCTATCTATACATTAAATGGGGTAAATTTAGGAGAATCTTTAATGGAGAAGGATTTGGGAGTGCTTGTGGACAATAGACTTAGCCATAGTGCTTAATGTCAAGCAGCAGCTGCAAGGGCCGATAAAGTATTAGCATGCATAAAAAGGGGCATAGATGCAAGGGAAGACTGTGTAATTTTGCCACTATATAAATCATTGGTAAGGCCTCATCTCGAATACGTAATGCAGTTCTTGGCACCAGTCCATAAAAAAGACATTTTGGAACTAGAAAGGGTTCAGAGAAGGGCAAGAAAATTGTTAAAGGGTATGGAGTCATTGAACTATGAGGAAAGGCTAGCCAGTTTAGACATGTTTACTTTAGAAAAGAGGCATCTAAGAGGAGATATGATCAATATATACAAATACATCATGGGTCAATACAGAGAACTTTCAAAGGAACTTTTTACCTGTACACAGGACATGGGGGCACCCACTAAGGTTAGAGGAAAAGAAGTTTCACAACCAGCAAAGGAAAGGGTTCTTCACAGTAAGGGCAGTCAGGATGTGGAATTCACTGCCAGAAAAGGACGTGGTGGCAGATTCACTGGATATGTTTAAGAAAGGATTAGATATATTTTTAGCAGAAAAGGACATTCAGGGTTACCAGGACCGCTAATTTAAATAAAGGACAGTAGTGGAGCAAGGGAGAAATGTATGTATTTATTTATCTTATGATTGCAACAGTTTGGAGGTTGCTTTATATGGATTAACTTCAAATATAAAGATAGGGATCGCAGGAGATCCAAAATAGGTTGAACTTGATGGACTGTTGTCTTTTTTCAACCTCATCAACTATGTAACTATGTATGTAACTATGTAATGGGGGGAAAGAAAAATTTAAAGAACCGGATTCTCAGTCCCGTATTTAAGAGCTACTGCGCATGCGTAGTAACTCTTTTACCCTATCTATGTAACATTTTGTTACATAGATTGCACACACGCAGTCTGTATTCAAACTATGTAACAAAATGTTACGTAAATAGCATAAAAGAGTTACTACACATGCGCAGTAGCACAAAAATGAAAAATACGGGACTGAGAATGCGGTCCAAAAAGAGTAAAGCTTGTGTCGATGGCCCATAAGTACAACTTTATAACAATAACTCAAAAATTTAATTTTAACTATACAACTGATGGTATAAGTACCAAGTGGTATTTTCAAATAATTTATGGATATGTGTTTGAGTGGGTACGTCCAATCGTTCAACATATGATCCCCATTTCTTTAGAATTTTGCAACCCCTTTTTCAATATCCAGAAGAGTTGCTTGTTTATCAAAGTAAATTGTTCTTAACAGAACACTTTTAACTGTGTCCAGGAAGGAGTATATGAGAAATCTATTGTTCAAGAATAACTTTTTTTTAGCTAGCGTGACAATTACAGTTAACACAGATAAAATTTCAACTGTTTGTGGATCTAAGCCACAATTGAGCACATAGCTAAGGGCCCTTTTAACAAGTTTATAACAGTTTTAAGTGGTATATAAATTGCAAATGCTCATTGTATACAGCCTAGGTTTAATTTGAATTACAAGACACATATGTGTACAAATAAAAAATTGGAGGATCCCTCCAGTGTTATTATCTATATTTCTTTAGAGAGTTTTGCCTTATACTAAGAGAATACAGATGAGGATTTTGACATTGATTCATGAATTTGTATTCACTGTTTTCTAAGTCATCAATGAGTTATAGAATATAGAGTTCAGGGCTGAAAATAAATTCTTAACCTACTAACTTTGAAGAGGTCACCATGGCCCTGTTCTTGATAATGTGCCAGAATAATCAAGATGTCAATGGCAAATTGTATAATGTTTCAATATGCTGAAAGAAAACAGAGTATTGTGATTGTGTGTCTAATGGAAAACATAATAGGTACCTGTTATAAAATTTTACGTGGTAATTTATTTGTGATTTGTATATGATTCAGTAAATGTCTTTTCTATTTTGACCTTCTGAAAAGTGACTGTGAGAGAAATGAAAAAATGGTTGCTAAGATACTTTTGTTATATTGCTTTTCTAAAGAAAACTAAATACTAGGTACTACATATTAAGCAAACATAGTAATATTGTTGTTTATTTGCTGGTATATTTTAGCCTGAGAGTTCATTTATATTTTAGCATATATACAGCCATCTATGGACTTCTAAGGATACTTCATTCAAATGTCTGCAGCTCATGACCATGACTTCTAGACTAGAGAATTGTTCTCTAGTCTAGCACCTGGTGTTCACTGGAGTCCCTGCTGGTGGGGCCTTCCGGGCCGCAGGACTCTGGCAGGTCGCGGTCCCTGGCAGGTCGCGGTCCCTGATGGACTCCTCCTGTGAGTGCGGGTCAGAACACAAACAATAGATGGAGAGAAAATCCCAGTGACTAAGAGCACTACAACAATAGACAGACAGTGAAACAAACAAGGCGACACTCACTCAAGCACACAAGAGACAATAACAAACAGGCAGAGACAAGGAACAGGGAATGGGCAGGGGCACAGAAGAAACAATGGGCAGGATCAGGAATGGGCACTCAACAATCAAAAGGTAAAGGCAAGATAAAGGGCAGAGAGAATGAGAGAGAGGAAAGCACAGGGCAGCAGATGCTATAACCGGTGGGGCTGGCATGCACCCATCAGTCTATTTACAGGGGAGGCTGGCAAATCAGAAGACAGACCCTGGACCAGCCTCCCAGAGCTGATAGGAGATCGTCCCTGTTGTAATGCGGCAGGCGGTACCAGTAATAACAATGCAAAACAAGAAGAGAGGGAGAAAGCGTTCTGGCTCCCTAGAAGCCAGAACACCTGATCAAGGCAGCCAATAGGAGATAGGCGGGCAGAAGAAGGAATGTGCGACAGTTGAACATGGCTAATTTTCTTGCCATCACGTCCACGTGACAGCATGCAGGAAGGATACGCACTGAGCCCAGGAAGATAGCGCCCGGGGAACAGGGAGCAGGTAAGAGCATTACATGTCAGATCTGCGGCATGTAGAAAGAACATACAGCTCATCATCTAATTTTCCTGTGCATATATTCAGAATGTATAACAACATCTGAAGGTGCAGTTTCCTATGCCCTAATGTGGTTTCAACAAAAATAGGGTGTAAATTGAACAGCTATGTTGTTAGGGATTTAAGAGCCTGGTGTAAGTAATTAGCAGGTCACGACTCATGGTGATAACCCCCAATGGTAACCTGATCCAACAAGCCTCTGCACCAGAGTAAACAGAACCACAAAGGGTAAAGTGAGAAGGTTAAAATCTCAGAGCACTTGGAGACTAGATGGAAATGCACTACAAACAGAGAGCCACATGGACTGGACCCATGAGTATAGTGCGAGTGGATGGAAAACTTAGAGCACACAAACAAAGGGCCTGATCCAGACCTACGCCTGCTTGCGTTTTTGCACTCGGCGTAGTCGTAAAAACGCTGTTTTCCATGTTCTGCGCATGCGGGAGGAATGCGAGCATACGATCACCAGTGTACTTACGGACGAAGGGGCGTGCCAGACATACAACACCTGTAATTACGCTTCGGATGCGGAGTGAGACATGTAAATCGTATAGTATGGGCGTGCTAAGCGTCGTAACTATGCAAGGATGCTATGGACACTCAGAAAAGTTAGGGTAGGGTTTGGTCAGCGTAAGACGGCATAAATACGGACGACCCGAGGGGAGTGCCTAAGGGAGGGCTTCGTAGGTACGCTAGCGTAAACACGCTACGCACAAGGGCATATTCTTGGAGTTGGTCTGGATCAGGCCCAAAGAGAGCATCATAACCTGACACTGCAAGAAAATTGAGAACTGAAAGCAAATCATACAGGAGAGTGAGATGGTAACTCGGTACAAGTGTAATTAAACTCTAAGCACACAGCAAAGTAGATGGTAACTCAGTACATGAGTTAGTAAATGGAAAGCACTTTGGAATCCCAGTGTAGAACACATGGGAAGCCAAGGCTCTGCATGCCTGACAAGCAGGGACAACAAGCACACCAAGGGAAAGAAAGAGGCAAGTCAGCGGAGAAACAGGGTAACTAGAGAGAGCACAAGAGGAAGGAGCCACACAGACATCACAGACAGAAACTGCAATGCAGATAAGAATCACAAAGTAATGGAGCAGGCAAGACACAGGAGAACAATGCTATAACCGGCAGCATGAGACAAAGGATTTGTCTTCCAATTAGCTCCCAAGCACACATCCAGGCTGCTTAGATGCCAGAATAGGATAATAGTGGCTTTAAAACTGATGGGAGGCATGTAACCAGGAAATAGAAATAAACACTTACACGTGCTGGACCTTACAGTGTGAAACAAGCAAAATGCCCTTTTCACCTTACCGTATGGAGTAAAAGCAGTCCCCACTGCAAAAAACTGTATTTAGGAATCAAACACAGATACCTACCCGCCACTATATAAGTGTGTATCAAATTGTATATATATATATATATTGGGGTACATTCAGATAATAGTAAGTTGATCTAAGCAGGATACAGTATGTGTATCATGATGTTCTTCAGCATTTGGTCAGATGAGGTGCTACTACATACTTGTAGGATATGAAAATGTTATTGCTAGAGTAACAACCGTAATGCTAAATCTAATAGATTGGCTGTACAAATGTTTTATATTCATGTGCACAGATGTGAAGACATTTTAAATAGTGGTACAAGAAAAATGGCTTCCCTACTCTCAGTAGCTCATTACCAATCTATTGTGTCTAACATTAGCAAATGTTTCAACAAAATGATAATTTTGAAACTGCCCCATTGATATCAAAGTGCCCCCTAGTCATGGCCAAAACAATATGATATTATGAAATAAGTGAAGCTTTGTGAACCAGTTTAATATTAGGGTTAAGAGGGCATTTAAGTGTAAAATTTGTATTCAACCAAGGTAATCAATCAGTGATTAGCTTTAGCCATGGCTGGTGCAAATTGAATTCATTTAATATTGCACTTATGATTGAGTTTTTCATTTTTCCCCTTTTTAAATAATGACAGCACATTTAATTTCAGCCATACCGTTGGTATTGACCACATAGCAAAATAACCCATTAATAATTTAAATTGCTGTGTATTTGGCTGTAGCATAAGTTGGTTAAGACCATGTGCTCTAGAAACTGTAGGTGTAACTGAACCATGTCTTGTATTTGGCTTATTGGTGTTCTATTACAAAGAATGACCAGTGCTGCCTAAAAGATGTCCTAACAAATAGTGAATAAAAATATATATGTATATAAATACAATAATACAAATAATATGAAAAAATATATAAATAATAAAAAATGATCGATACCTTCCATGTTAGCTAAAAGAACCACATTTAATAATACATATTCATCTGGTACCAGACATAAAAATACATATACCACATAAAGAATATAAATAGTAAAAAATAATTATAAATAAACAATGCACAAAAACTCTTTATTGTATAGAGATTGAAAAGAAATGATGATGATGAAAACCATAAGTCCAAACTAAAATAATGTTGTAAGTAGCAAACTGATACTGATAAAACAGTGTGTCTGTTTTTATAGAATGTTAATAGAGGTCCTATGTTTTTGTTAAATATCCAGTAAAGATAAATAGTTTCCAGTAAAACAACTGATAACAATTATATACTGTAACTTATTCTCCTGGTAATAGCACTGTATTTATGCCAGGGGAGATGAAAATATAAAGACAACACTCCTAAATAATTGGAACACACTTGATATCCAGCTTTTTTTTTTATTGGTGTTCTATGGTTATTATTGTGCTGTCAAAATATTTTTAAAGACTGGTGAAAATAATCTTTTACGAATAGATATTTAATGGGTCTATTTTGAAAGGAGAGCAAACATATGAAGAAGACAGCTGTCCCTTGTTTAACCTCTGCTTCTCACAACAGTGATAGAAGAATTATCTGTCTGTATGGAACAGGTATATTACAAATTTTAAAATCAGAGAAAACTTTTTCTTTTTCTCTAAAAGATCGTCTTCTTTGCAATTCCCAGTTATGATCTTGCAGCTTCTGTCTTCTCCATGCTACGCATATGCAAAAACTGCAGAAACCAAGATAAAAAAGGACAGAAAATCACAGAGGACTGGCAAATATAAGTAAATTCCGAATTCCTTTGCATGATTTAATGATGAAGGAAGATCCTGACAGACTCTCTACTTCTGTACTTCTTCTACTGGGTCTCAGATAACAGTTGACATTACTGATTTTCGGTCTCCAGTTAGGTCTCTTACTTATACATGAATATTTCTCTAAGGCAGGCTTAGGCAGCCTGCAGCACTCCAGCTGTTGAAAAACTACAAGTCTCATCATGCTTTACAAGGTATCAACTATTATTATTCTATTGGAGTATGTTTGTGCTTTCACAACACCTGGATTATCAAAGGTTTCATATGTCAGCTCCAAGGTGTCTGTCAAATTGGTTTCTTTATATTTCAAAACTCTCTTTTCAGGAATTTAATAAAACCCCAGCACTGAAGAAATCACAGATTTATCAAATTTTGGGCTCATCTTTTCCAAACCCTGATGTCCACATCATTCTGTATGTGGAGAGCAAGATTGTGAGATTCAACAAGTAGAGAAGAAAGACCTACAGTACCTCTTCTGCAAATTTTCACCAATAGGAACTTCATTATGAAAGTAACCAGTTATCCCACAGCAAACAACTGCAGACCCCTTATATAGCGATGTCAGTAGCTTCAGGCTTCATGTCCCATTCACATGGGCATAGGAGAATAATTTTACTCCTATAACTCTGCTTCAGTATACTTCCTCTAAATGCGCTCAATTTACATTCTATCTATACACAGATGTATTCCTCTTTGGTGTCCTTCCCAAAAAAGTAAAAAATATATTTTAACCCCTAAAACATATATTAAGCATCTTGGGAAATGTTTGCATTTTGCAACGTCATAGTAAAGTCCATGTTAAAGGCTTGCAAGAAGAAGCAATAAGAGGCTTGTATTCACACCATCTGCATGCAGAGAGACAGGAATGTAGCGCCCGAGTTTGGAAACGCCAAGCCTTTGGTAGTGACGCCAAGAAATTTTGACCTCATTGAAAAGATATCATTCAATATACATTGTACATTTTTTGTGAGAGTACGAATGAAGCATGTTTAATAGAATTTTAGCAATGTAATCTTTGCTGCAAGCTGTTTAAATTCACATTGCTATTCTCTCAACAAGTTGAAACAGGACTATGCTTTCAGCCAAGAACAGAACCTTGGAATCATTTTGTTCTCACTTAGAATGTGTTTGTGTGGGAGGGTACATTTAGCAAACAAAAAATAATACAATTTCTACATTTATCAATCAGAAAACACAATATTTTTCTTTATACAGTAAAGAAAAGCAGCGACATTGTTGCTGACATGTATGATAACTGTTATATAGAAGTACCAAAACATTGAGGAGGAATGAGTGTTTTGATTTTTATACTAGAATAGAAAATACAATAAAACAGAGATATACGTGAAGCAGTAAAAATAATAAGTGCTTCTGGGTCTACTGTGAATTGTCAGGTGACTAATTTCAGACCCAGTTATATACAAGTTATTCAGCAGAGACTGAGGCTTTACACTAGGTGCCAGCAAAGAAGTTACAATGTGCAGAAGTTTTCTATTTCTATTTGTGCTGCAATATTTAAACTTTAACAATGCTTTCTTTGGCAAACTTTAGTTTTGGTGACTTATGCTATATACATATACTTAGAAAATTGAAATGACAGAATAGTGAAAAATAGCTTTATTAGTGAACACACAGACTATCAGCTATTAAAGTCAGCGGGCCTACCACAATCTGCACATCTGTACTATATGGGCTGTTGCCAGTATTTCTTAAATATAATTGAAAATAATACAATTAATAAAGCCAGACTATTTGCATACATGATGTACGGTAATAGCCTGAAATGATGCAGAGCACATGCTCAGTACAAAGAAACTCCTAATTGAACGCAGCCACCCGATGCTTTGTTCAAACAGATTTCATGCTCTACACTGGAGGCAGGATTCACATCGTAGGTGGGCATTGGCCTTTAAATTGTACAGTAAGGGCTTGGCAAAGTCCTAACATACAATTCAGTACTCTGCATGGAATACTTAAGGTTGGGTCCTGGGCACGGATCCACCATATGCAAAGGAGAGGGAGTTTCCTGTTCTCCTCTGTGTGTAGGATGTTGGATATAAAAGTCCATACTTTAGCCTCAGAGCAATGGAGGCTGACATATACATTTATAGCTTAATTCTGGATCCAGCCCCATTTTATGATATAGCTAGGTAACATTACACAGACAGTGGTTGATTAGCATAACACATCATTCAATGACAGCTAGAGAATAAATCATGTACTAACAAATTTAGCCAAGATGAGTGAGGAGACATCTAATGAACTTGCAAAACCTCTTCTTGAGTCCTTCACCTATAAGAGCTGCCTTTCCTGTAGAGTACTAATTACTTACAGGCACTCAGATGCCCCCAGGATTTGCTACTTTGGCAGTGCAGGTTTAATACATCCATAAAGGTTATAAGATGAGGCCCAGCAGAGATACTTGTCAGGGTGCAATACAAACCAAGACATATTTACAAGACATATTAGTCAGTTATTAGTCAAAGTGATCAGGACACAGAGACAACTGGAGTCAGACTGTAGACAGGAAATTTGAATACCGAGGCAACTGACTTCACATTGTAGACAGTCAAGGGGCCTCATTTCCAAAAAAACGATTTGTGGCTGCGATTTCAAATCATTGTATCTCGCGGCGATTTGCCCACGATTTTTTGGTTTACATAACGAGATTCAGAAAGAATCGATTTGGCCGCGATTTAAATCAAATCACACGAGTTGCTGCGATTTTAAAAGGGCTTTAAAAAATCCTCCTTTAAAAAATCGCAGCAACTCGCGTGAGATTAAAAAAAAAACAAAGTGTTGCAAGCCTTAGCCATGTTGTGCTGATAGAACTACAAGGCTAAGCAATGCTTAGCCTTGTAGTAATATCAGCGTAAGCATGGTAAGGCTTCTAACCATGCGGCGCTGCGTGTAGTGTGTGTAAAAAACATACAGTCAGCAACAAACATACAATAACCCTTTACACTAAGTAGGCATGTAAAAAATAAATATTCCCTAACTAACAATGTTACCTAATGTGTGCACTTACCTCCGGTGGTCATCTCTTTTATTCTAAGTGTATGTATGCAGCGTGTGTTGTTTAAAATAATAAAAGTTTTGGGCACTCACCATTTGCTGACATCTCTTTGGGGAAGCGCTGCTGGATTTGATGAATCTTCTGCACTTGAGTCTGGGTTCCCGTTGCTTGAAGTCACTGGTCCGGTTCTCGGGGGTCTTCTCCAGTTGCCACGAAGAGGACACCTCCTTTTCTTCTGCGATACTGCTCCTAATGACCATTTGGTCACTAGGTGGCAGTGTTTTATATAAGAGATGTCGTCAGAAACAGTAGAGGACCAGTGTAACTGACGTCATCTCTTATATAAAACACTGCCCCCTAGCGACCAAATGGTCATTAGGAGCAGCATCGCAGAGGAAAAGGAGGTGTCCTCTTCGTGGCAACTGGAGAAGACCCCCTAGAACTGGATTTTTTTGCACACACAAATCACGTGATTTGACCCTTTCTGAATACCGCGATGTGAGTTTAGAGTGTCAAATCACGCGATTTAGGGCGATTTTTAACAAATTGTCCTTTGTAAATACAGCCACAGGAATCAGAATACACAGCAAACTGGGTGAGACTTGGAACCTGATTCACAGTTAAGAAGCTGCTGCTTTTTCCATATATATTTGCCCCTTTATAGATCGTTGGTACAACCTCACCTAGAATACTGTGTTCGGTTCTGGAGGCCATATCTCCAGAAAGACATAAATACATTAGAGACTGCAAAGGAGAGCAATTAAAATGGTCCATGGCATATGTCACAAACCATACCATGAAAGGCTAGAGGAACTAAACATATATAGCTTGGGGCTAGAGGAAATAAACATTGATAGCTTGGAGCAGAGAAGGGTAAGAGGGGATATGATAGCGGCTTTACTGAACATTGTACACAACAGTCATAATACAAAAAAAATATGTATTAGAATAATATAAATCAGGAGTTTTCAACCCTGGTCCTCAAGAACTACTAACAGTGCATGTGTTTCAGGTCACCTTTCAGGAGCACAGGTTTGCTCATTACTGACTGGCATATGTGAAAAAATCCACAGGAAGTACTCATTATGGGCCAGATCCACACCCCCACACATTTTCCGCATGTGCGGGGGTGTTTAATTCCACACAGAAGAGGGCACTCCCCACTCTTGTGCTGATATTGTGGGACTTACACTGCCATAAGGCAGCCTTAAATAACACACGTGGATCAGCGGTCCGTCAAACCACTGATCTGTTCACAACCATGGAGGAGAAGCACAGCCAATTGCTTCATTTATATAATATATGATGGTACTTACATTAGTAAAACATCTGTAAGTAACATGATTGCACAAGTTGCAGGATTGCACATGTGTCATTCTCTATTAATGTACCTGACATTATCAAAAAGTATTATCTTCCTTTGAAAATGGCCACCCTCCTCTAGCCGGTCACAACCCTTGATATATGTGAAAGCTGCTATCATATCCCCCCCCCCTCTCCCTTCTCTTCTCCAAGCTATACATGTTTAGTTCCTCTAGCCTTTCTTGGTCTGCTTTGTGACACAGGCCATGGACCATTTTAGTTGCTCTTCTTTGTCTCTAATGTATTTATGTCTTTCTGGAGATATTTGCCCTCCAGAGCTGAACACATTATTCTAGGTGAGGTTGTACCAACGATCTATAAAGGGGCATCACTACTTCTCTCTTTGTGCTACTATTTTCTCTCCCTATGCAACCAAGCATCTGACCTGCCTTTCTCATTGCTTTGTTACAGTGCTTGACTACCTTTAAGTCACATGAAATAATGACTCCAAGATCACTTTCCTCTTCAGTAGTTTCTAATATAGTGCCATTAATGATATATTAAGCTTTTGGGTTTATGTGCCCCAAATGCATGATTTTGTATTTTTTGGCATTAAACTGTAGTTGCCACACTCTTAACCATTCCTCCAGTCTACCTAGATCCTCCCTCATTTTGTCTACCCCTCCTGGCGTGTCTACCCTGTAACATATCTGTGTCATCTGCAAAAAGGCATATTTTCCCCTCGATACCACAGGCAATATCACCTATAAATATATTAAATAGCACTTGTCCAAGTATAGAACCCTGGGGTACTCCTCCTTACCATCCCAAGAAGGGATTCCATTTACTACAACCCTCTGTTGTCTATCCTGTAACCAAGATCATATCCATGCAACTATCTTTAAGTCAATTCCCAAAGCTTCCAGCTTATGTAACAGGCTGCGATGTGGCACAGTGTCAAAAGCCTTACTAAAATCTAGATAAGCTATGTCTACAGCTCCCCCTTTATCTAATACTTTATGACCCAGTCAAAAAATTCAATAAGATTTGTTTGACATGATCTTCCCCCAGTGAATCCATGCTGCTTGGGATCCTGTAAGTTACTGGATTTAAGATACTGTACAATTTGTTCCTTTAACAGTTTTTCCATCAATTTCCCTACTACTGATTTTAGACTCACTGGTCGGTAGTTTGAAGCTTCTTCCCTACTTCCACTTTAAGGAAGTGACTGATTGAATAATTCAATTTGATGGTTTTGCCAGCACCCCTCTAAGCTCTTTTAGTATCCTCGGATGTATCCCATCTGGTCCCATTGATTTGTTTACTTTCAGCTTTGAAAGTACTTTTAATACCTGCTCCTCAATGAAAGTATTAGTAATTGCCCCCATTGTATTAATAGCCTTCCCATTTAAAAGTGGTCCCTTCCCCTCTCTTTCTTTTGTAAATATTGAACAGAAATACTTAAGATGCTCTGCCATAGCACTTTCACCCTCAGCAAAAATCCCACTCTCCGTTTTGAGCCTTACTATATCCTCTTTAGTTTTTCGCCTTTCATTTATATACCTAAAAAGATCTATCAGAGATTTATACTGACTGTTAATTCAGAAGAGAAGATTCCAATTTAAATGAATAATTTCATTAATTATTTCCATCATTATTACAATATATTATTTACTATTAGTTACTACAGTGGTTGGTTCTTGTATATTTACCATGTGACCAAGCTGTCAGCCACTGCCAGTGCTTGCTGATACTTGTGATTCTACAGACTGATTATCCTGCACCCTCCACACACTGTAGATAAAAGGCCTCTCTTATTTATATGCTTTTTGTTTTGATTTTAATTTCATTTTGATAATTATCTATTATTTATTTTTAAGATGATAATATATAGCTACAGCTGTTGCAGTGTTATTTTACTATTTACTGAATATCCATTTAGTAATAGACAATGCAATTGGCAATTATTTCCACAGTGAGGATACATAATCATAAACATGAATTATTGACAGATACTATGCCATTACTTCTCTTCTCTCCTGATAGATGGGTCAGCAACAAACTGATGTTTTCTTCTCTGTGCGTATAGCTAAACTTTTCAGACATTACATTATATATTTATTGACCTTTCTTATTTTAATTATAATGGTTCCAAGTAACACATTAGTTTGTCTGAGATGAAGAATTACAATGCATAGCTGTAGATGATTCAATATGGCTAAGCGATTTTGTTTTAGAGACCATAGCACATCTTTGCTTAACACCTTTAAAGCAACCTAGCACTCTGTACAGGAGATACACATTAACACACTTGGCAGAATTCATCACTCAGAGCATGTTATGACAGTAAAAGCTCACAGGCGAAAATAATAACTTTTACTTCAGGTTGCAAATATTTGATTCATGTTGTGTAAGCAGATAAAATGAGAGCCATAGGCTAGTCGCATTGCTTTGGCATTTACAATACAAGAAATAGTAAGAAAAAAAATTGATATTTTAAAGTAATAGAAAAAGAGTTGTTTGTAAGCCACGGTAGATCAGTACTAAAGTTTCACAGGGTTGTTTTTAGCTTATATTATAAACTGCTAACCGTTCATTACGACTATGCTATGATCCAAATGTGACAAGGAGCACTTGTAGGGATGGATAGTAGAGAAACAACATCCTTTTACTAGATTTAAATGATTTGTGGTTATAACAACAAGCAATATAATAATCCAAATTTATTTTATGTATTGTTTATATACACATATTGGGGTAGATCCAGAACTACGTCCGTCTTCCATAGACGGACGTAATTCAATGAACAATAGCTACTGTGCATGCCTAGTAGCTATTGTACGTAATCTGCGTATCGTTTCGATACGTAGATTGCGTATATGCCTCATCAATAGGGCCGTTCTAAGTGGGGACTCACACCTGGATGGGTGATCCCTACTTTTGTGTACATTATAATTTTGCATTCAATTGAATTGGACCTTTATTCTCTATGCAAGCATATCTCTATACAAAAGATGGATCTGCTACCTCTGGGTCACACTAGCCAGACATTCATGTGTGCTATTTAACAACTCCCATTTACACCGATGGACCTTTGTCAATCAGCTTCTACTTATTGACTTAAGCAAACTACCTAAAGTATAGATCAGTAAGCATCCAGAGGGAACATAAAGGCCCTGATCCAAACGTGAGCGTGTACCAGCTAAAGTAGCACATCTCTGTAACATTTTTTACTGCGCATGCTTATAAACCCCTGTCACGCAACTGAGTTCCACTCAGACCCTAGCATAAATCACTCTGTGGCATCTTGAAGAGCCTTTGATATTTCATGAGCATGTATTTGTGGAGGCACACAGCCAATAAGCAAGCTGGGTGGGTCCAAGCAAAGGGTCATGACTAAAGCTGGGCACACACTGGGGCTTTTTCGAAAGATAATCTTTCCAATCACACTATCAAAAGATTCAGCAGATACTTACCAGAGTGTACTGTCCACAGATGCTCACATCTTTTAAAAAGGTCTGTGATCTTTTGATTTGATCTTTTGGAGCCCCTAATATGCCAGATCAATGATTAAAGATATATTTTGCTTTATGCAAATATGTATTGTATGTATTAGGAGATCTCTGGACCATACCCACTGGTAAGATATCTGGTAAAATGGTCTTTTGATTGTGTGATTTAAATGATTATCTGCTGAGAAGCCCCAGTGTGTATCCTAACCCTAAGACTCAGCTCCCCGCAGCCTAACCCTAAGACTCCTCTACCCCACAGTCTAACCCTAAAATGCCCCTACCCGCATTCTAACCCTAAGACTCCTCTACCCACAGCCTAAACCTAATACTCCCCATAGACTTCCCTGTAATACTCGCCTTTCCGGTCCAGTGAAGGTCTGCGACAGTACATCGGGTCTGCTGCGGCAGTTCCCAAATTAATGAATGGGTGAGTATGCTGAAAAATAAATTTAGCATACTTACCAATTCATTATTAAAAGTTTCTAATTACTAATATTTTTGAAAAAGAGACATACGAAAAAGAGCTTTCGGCTGCTTGTATTTCAAAAATGGAACTTTTGTTCCGAAAAATGCATCCCGTGTCATATGTATTGAATATTAACTAAATCATGACTTCAAATGAGCTAAGTTTTTTGCATAGGACCAGAACCTCAATTGCAAATCATTTGCAATCGGATCTGTGATTAACATATGTGTGAGGCTCCGTAATAATAGTATATCATTACTTTATCCATGCATGAGTCAACATATTGTTAACACAATGATATGGCCTATAGACTAATAAAGTATAAATTGAATCTAGAAGCTTGCCTCTGAATAGCTAGTGAACAGTATGGTACTTATGTGTGAGCTGACACATTTGGTTTCCCCCACTGAACTTTCCTTGTTTGTGATATTGTAAATTAGGTAGAGTTTAATTACTTATTTTACACAATTAAGCTCACTCACAAAAAAAAAAAGAAATGGAATAGATACGCGAGTTAATAATATTTTACTTGATGCTTATTCACCACATATTATTATATTTTAATATCTATCTTAAACTGCAGATTGTGCTTTTTTGTAGTATGAATGTTTTTTTAACAATAAACCATCTCAAATAAATTAAAATATATAAAAAACACTAACTAGCTTTAAAGTCATATGGACATTTGAAACATTGGAACAATATAATGCAATGTCACCTTGGATAATATAAATGCTTTATACTAGTTTCTAACATTTGCTTTATTGTTTTATTTTATCAGGCATAAAAAAATGTACCATTTACATGTGTAGGCTGGAGACTTTGATTAATAACCTGCTTAATAAACAAGCCTTTAATGTTACAGAAAAAAATAAATGTTTCATTAATCATTATAAAAATGTGTATGCTACAAGTTCAGCACTAACTAGCGAACACTTAAATAATACAAATGCATTGGACTTATCGAAGGACAGTTTAACCAGACTAACAAATACAATGTTAAATGAGGTAAGGTATATTATGTCAGGACATTGCTTTTCTCATTAGTGCCTAATTAGCTATGCAGGTGTGTGGGGAGGCGATAACAGTAAAATATATGATGCTTTGAGGCATAAGGGCGAGGAGGTGACCAGTTCTTGATGGAGAAATGAGTCACTTAAGAGGAAAGTTCAGCTCAGAAATTACGCCATCATCGTCTTTAAATATTGTTCTACTATGGATTCCTGACTTTTCTAGGGCAGCATCAAAGATGAAACCTGCTTCTAATTATTGGAGTCTGCGTTCCTAAGGGAAAGTTGAGATGATTATTCCCCTGATAAACTGATCAAAGTATTTCTTTTAAGTGCGTTTTATCTGACTTCATAGAAAATCCCTCTGTGATTAGGTGTGTGTGAAATACAATGTGAGACATAGGAAGTACAGATACTGCAGTAGACTCTTTCACAGTGCCCTGTAATGTGTCTAAAGTCCCTGTGTAGTTTAAGTATAGATAAGAAAGACTTTGATCAGGAATGCTAGGTATGCGTGAAGCATAAACATTATTAATGATAGCTACACATATTGGAGTAGTTACAAGGCTTTGAGCATGGATATGTTACTACACATATTATGTATTATATAGTATACCCATGCTGTAAACTACAGATTTTGGTACTAGGTTCAAAAACATCAAAGAAGTTACTTCTAAAATGTTCCAATGTTGTACACCCTCTACTAATAAATGCAATGTCCTGATGTTTCCTTCTGTTGTATAGATATAGTTAGATGATTGCTATTATTTATTGCTTTATGCTTTTTATATGAATCTGTACTGTTTTATATGCTTTAGAATTGTGAGAAATTGATTATGATAATCATGTGAATTAGCTGCTATTAGGTAGGATATATGATTATTTAATGTATGCTAATTGGTGTTCGTTAATTTAAGATGTATCGAGGTTATGGTTTCTGCTCTCCTGCAGAATAAAGAAAGATTTTGACAGGGTGCAGATGGTGTAAGTGGGACTGACCCAGCGTCGCGCCCTGTACATGCAGACACAAATCCTGAGTGAGCATTAATTACAGCTACGTGACTATATACTGTAAATAGAGGTTATGAATAGTGTGAGCACCTAAAACCATACATATTTACAATGTATTTATAAACACTTTACACATTATATATATAAAGAACCAAGGACCCCATAGGGCCACAGGGTATTAAACAGCAGACAGGTGCTCAGTCAGACAGGCAGCAATCAAAGGGTTAAGGTGTCAGGGGAAGGGGGGAAATCAGGGAGAGAAATCAGGAAGGCTGAGTTGCAGTTTAATTAAAGATTGTGTTCTATCTGTCTTTTTTTTTCTGTCTCTTTCTTTTCTTCTCTTGTCCCTGCTATCTCTATTTTTCCTGAGTAATTTATCTGTATCTCTTTAGGTTTTTCTTTTTCTTACCATTCTTGTTTTTTCTCCTCCTTGGTTTCTATCTTTTCTTGGTTATTGTGCCAGGTCAGGTCCTTGCCTCCCCCGCCTCTCCGGTTGCCGCTGTTAGCCCGCTCCCCCGCTGCCCTCTCTCAGGATGCCGCGGCCAGTTCACGCCAAAACTGCTCCTCTCAGGTTCAGAGAGGAGCCAGTAATGGCTGCGGGTGCGCGCGCCTCCGGTGGCCACCGGGGGCAGCGTAACGTCACGCCCACATCACAGATAGCGGGAAGCGGGCCCTCCGGATCGGCGGTGGTGGGCGGCAGTGCGGAGGAGGCTGGGAGGCTGTTGGATAGGGCTGCAGCAAGCCCTGAAGCAGGTGAAGGGCGCTTGGAAAGGAGTGGGAGGGGGTTAATGGGAAGGGGTGATGAGGGCAGTGGGGAAGAGGGAGAGATTATTTTGGACACACTAGTTAGGGGGAGGGAGGTTAGTGAAAGGGAGGTGGGGGGGAGGGCTGATAGTGGTAGGGAAGTTAGTGAAGGGGCTCTAAGGGGGTCCAGGAAGCAGGCAGGTAAGAGAAAGCACCAGGTTAGTGCCAGCAGGCAGTCATCTATCCACTGTCAGGGGCTCTAGTGCTTCTTTGTTTTCTGGGGGGCACTCCAGGAGGGGGTCCGTAGATTCATGCCCATCATCCGCCTTGGCGCTTCAGAGAAGTTTGGCACGCTTGGGCGGATCCAAGGAAAGGTCTCGACACAGCTGATCCAGGTCTGTGGGTCTTGGGGGAGGGGCACAGCAAGGCCAGCAGTGGATTGGTCCTCCAGGTGGTTTCCCGCAGCAATTTTGGCCGCAGTTTCCCTACCCCTTTGTGTCCTTTATGGCAGCCCCTAATCCTACAGGTCTTCCTTTAGCGGCAGCGCAGGGTGGAATGGGTATGCTGCTGTTTCAGCTGCAGACTGGGGGGCAGCAGTTAGGGGACGGGATTTCAGGAGTGCAACAATTGCAATCGATTGTCGGCCATGGCACTAACGTATCTGTTCCTCCAGGGCCTTCATCCTCTCAGGCGGAGAATGTCGGGGGCCAGCTGGTTCAAACCACGGATGAGATTCCGAGTACCTCGACGCAGACACCAGCTGCAGGTGATGCCACCGGGATCGGTGAGTCGACGCCAGTGTCTGGCCGTGCTTGTTCGCCTTCAATTTCTGATGGGGTGTCATCGGTGGGGTCGACGGACTCTCAGAATCCGCAGGCGAAAGTGATGAAATTGCTACGTTGGGCTTTGGGGGGAGTTAGCGGCCAAAAAGGGTGGAAGGGCTCATCGGATGCGTGGGCAGCAGACAGCAGGAGGGGGGGCCCAATCTTACCTCGGGAAAAGGCAGGTGTTTTCGGTTTAACAATGCCCATTGCACCAACGGAATCTCTTGCCGATACCAACACTCTTGCATTAGATGCGGGGGTGGTCACCCGGCAAAGGACTGCAGAGTTCAATTGCCCAGTACCCCCCGTAACCCACCAGGGGTTAGGGCCATTACACAAGGCACAGTCCCCAATTAAATTAAAGGCTCTGCGTCCGTGGCTGGAAGTTTATTCCCTTAAGGAAGTGGCCAATTGGTTAAGTCTAGGGTTTCAAAATGGTTTTGAGTTACCTGTTGAAGGTTCGGTTAGCACTGTTTGCCCGCGCAATCTTAGGTCCGCGAGGCAATTTCCTGACGTGTTGGAGAAGAAAGTCATGGATGAGGTGCACAAGGGGAGGATTGCGGGTCCCTTCAGCGGTTCTCCGGTTGGCGTGGTACCCAAAAAAGTTCCAGGGAAATTCAGATTGATACAGCATCTGTCCTACCCGGAGGGGGGATCAGTTAATGATGCCATTGATCCGGGTCAGTGCCGGGTGGTGTATCAATCATTTGAGGAGGTGTTGGGTATGGTGCGTTCCGCTGGGGAAGGTGCCCTTATGGCAAAATTGGACATTGAGTCCGCTTTCAGGCTCCTACCACTGCATTCTGATTCCTTTAGGTATATGGGGTTCAGGATGCCGCAAGGTTTGTTCATTGATTGTTGCCTACCCATGGGTTGTGCCATATCCTGCGCCTTCTTTGAAAAATTTAGCTCTTTTCTGCACTGGTGTGTGCAGATTGGTTCAGGTCACCACCTCCTGGCGCACTATCTTGATGACTTTCTTTTCATTGGCCCAGCTGAGTCAGAGCTTTGTGCAAAAGTTATTTTTTCTGCCAAGGCTCTTTTTTACCATTTTGGCGTTCCAGTGGCGTCTGATAAAACTGAAGGGCCCACACACTGCCTGTCATATTTAGGTATTGAGATCGATACGATTGCCGGTCTGTGCAGGCTTCCCGCAGAGAAGGTGGGGCGGCTGCGGGAAGCCCTCATGGATGTGCAGAAGCGTCGCAAGGCTATCCTTAAGAAGGTGCAGTATCTGATGGGATTGTTGAACTTTGCTTGTAGGGTCATTCCCATGGGTAAGGTTTTTTGTCGACGTTTAGAGAGGGTGACAGCGGGCGTGAGGTTGTCTCATCATTTTGTGACAATCTCACGTGAAATCCGTGATGACATGGTGGTGTGGGTATCTTTTTTGTCAGATTTCAATGGGACTTGCATTTGGCAGGCCCCAGTGGCATCTAACCTTGAGGTTCAGCTTTACACTGACGCGGCTGGGTCAGTTGGGTTTGGCGCTTACTTTCAGGGCCAGTGGTGCACGGCACCATGGCCTGAGGGATGGTGTAAGGCGGGGCTCACTGCCAACTTGCTGGTACTGGAGCTGTTCCCCATTATTGTCGCAGTAGAGCTATGGGCTAGCCAGCTGCGGGATCACAGCATTGTTTTCTGGTGCGACAATATGGGGGTGGTCCAGGCCATCAACGGGCAATGGTCCTCGTCTCCTCCGGCGATTAGACTGCTGCGGTTTTTAGTTTTTAAATGCTTACAGTTTAACATTACGTTTAAAGCTAAACATGTTCAGGGGGTGGAAAATAGGGTGGCGGACGCGCTTTCCAGGGGGAAATGGGGGAGGTTTAGGGAGCTCGCTCCTCAGGCCGAGGACACGGGTCTGTCATGCCCTTTACTTCTTTGGCAGATCGTGAACCCGGCCTAGAAGCTCTGGCGTATGCGTCTCTGGCCCCTGCGACTCGACGTGTGTATGAGAGGGCTTGGTCAGAGTGGGTACATTACTTGGAGCAGAAGGAGAAGACAAGGTAAGACAGGAGTAGATCTGCTCCTGAGTTGGATTTGGCGGGAATTCAAAAAGGGGAGATCCAGGGCGAGCATGGGCGCCGCACTAGTGGGAGTGGCTCATTTTGCGATTGTGAAGGGGTTTCATGACTATACTAAGCATCCCCTGGTTAAGAAAGTTATGAAGGGTTGGTCCCGTCAGCAGCCTAGAGGGGAGGATTCTAGGAGGCCTATTGACCTGCATTTGCTCAGGAGAATGCTAGAGGTGATTCCTGAGGTGACTTCTTCCGATTTTGAGAGCAGTCTCTTCAGAGTGGCCTTATCTTGGACTATTTTGGGGCCTTCAGATTCAGCGAGTTGGTGGCCGCCAGTAAGAATGCGGTTAATTCCAGTATGTTTGCAAAAAATGTGGTTGTGCAGGACAACTCGGTGGTCTGCAAGGTCCAGAAGTCCAAGACCGATCAGCTGGGGAAAGGTCGGTGGGTGCATCTAACGGCGCATACAGACGCATCAGTGTTTCCAGTTGCGCTGGCGAAAGCATACAAGGTCAATAGGCCAACAGTGGGTGGCAACTGGTTTCTTCATCAGGACGGGGATCCCCTTACTAAATTTCAGTTTAGTTTCATTCTTAAGCGCTGCATGTCCGCCCTGGGCCTGAACGCCTCCCTGTACGGTACGCACTCCTTCCGTTCCATATAGGGGCAGTTACTTCCTCCGCCCTTGAGGGAAAGTCGCCAGGTGCGATAAAAGCTCTGGGGCGATGGAAGTCTTCCATTTTTTTAAAATATATTCGTCCAGGTAAGTTATAGGAGTAATAATAAGGTCTGGCACTGGTGGTGGATGTGCTTGGGGGGAGCGGGGGGAGCCCTGATCCGATAGCACCACATCCATTGGATGGGGGCGTCAGATTTTCGAACGATCGAGCCCCTGTGGGAACGGGTCGAGTGGCTTGCTGGAGGATCAGACAGGGGGGAAGGGGTGCCGAGGTCAAGGTGGATGACCTCCGCTGGAATTTGGTTTTGCTGGACCTCCACCACTACTGGGCCACCTAACTGCCTTAAAATTCAGATTGACTCGCTATGAGTCTTTCAGTTAGGTTGATCATTACACCAATTCGGTCTAATTAATAAATGCCATGTTCCCTTGGTTTTAAATCCAGCTATCGGTGTCTGCCTCTTTCTTTCAATTAGGATTGGTTTGATTGCTGTATGGGTGATTGGGCACTATGCCGTT
>WWET01003687.1:52353-67682 GCA_011038615.1 Limnodynastes dumerilii | reverse complement strand
TACTCCACTCCTGTAATAAATATGAATATAGAATGTGTGTTGTCCATCCACCATGACCCTCTATTGTTCAAAAAGCAGCCAGTCATCAAATGGTAGGTGCACAAGCGCCCCCTCTCTTTTTAAAACTTTCCTATATACATATATATATATATATATATATATATATATATATACTCCTGTAATAAATATGAATATAGAATGTGTGTTGTCCATCCACCATGACCCTCTATTGTTCAAAAAGCAGCCAGTCATCTGGACAAATGGTAGGTACAAGTGCAGTGGGATGATTGCTGGGCCGACGGGCCCCACAGAATTTGCGCCCATTGCACCCCTATAGTTACATCCTTGCAAACAGCTAGCCTAGATCAGTACAATAACTAAAAAAATTATGTCTAAAAACAACATTGTAAGAATGCCTTTAGATTATAATTATCCATATTGAAATTGGAATATTTTTAAGATAATAAATAGTAAAAGATAATAGATAATAATGAGGTGGAAAATTAAGTTGCAGTAGAATTAATGACTAGTGGATCTCTATTTATTAATACTCTGGTATTCATATATTCTATAACCAAAGTAGTTCTTTCAACATTATGAATATTGAATGTACATGATAATAATTATAATACATACCTCACATTGCATTTCATATTATGTATCTTAAAATATTAAAGCAACTATATGAAAGGACTTAAATTTTAATCACAAAAGCTTTAGCAGCTATAAAATAGTTGGTGATGTATTTAACTCTCTAAAACTTAAATCAGAAGTTGTTAGGGTTGCAGCGGACCAGGGCGTGGAGTCTGACTAGGAATATGGTCTTCACTAGAGCCCCCGAAAGTGGCAATAGGCTGGGCTGCAGAAACCAAGCAGGATGCGGCCCCTGGCCGCTGCTTCCATCTAACACTAAAGCACTAACACTCAGAGATAGAATAAGGGTGAGAGTGATTAACCCTGAACACAGGGTAGACATAAGGAGGAAACAAGCAGTGAAAGTGTAATAACACTGGGTAGGCAAGATTAAGAAAGCCTGGAAGAGACAACCAACATAAAAAAAGAGACAAGAGCACTCACTCTCAGACTCAGAGCTTAATCACACTGGGAGTGGAAGAGAAAGAGATTACACAAGGAGAGACTAGGAGCAGGGCAGGAGCAGGGAAGCAACAGAGACAAGGATCAAGGAGGCAGGATAAATGCAAATGCAAGGTAAGGGAATCCCTTGGTACACAGCCTGATGAAATTGAGTCTATGAAAATTAAAAACAACGGTCTAGCAATTTCTGAATGTAGCTCCATTAGAACCCTTGGGTGTATGCCATCAGGGCCAGGAGCTTTATTTATCTTAACAAATATTAAGTAATTGTACAGTTGCATTTTCATTTTTATGTATTATTCCTACCATTTCTTCTTCTCTAGTAAACACTGAAAAAAAGAAAGTGTTTTATACCTCTGCTTTTTCCTTTTCATCATTTATCAATCCACCCATCTCACTTTTTAGGGGTCCTATATTGTCTTTTTTAAACCTTTTGCCATTTATGTACTTAAAAAACTTTTTAGAGTTTGTCTTACTTTCTTTTGCAACTTGTTTTTCAGTCTCTATTTTTGCTAATCTGATTTCCTTTTTGCATTTCTTATTACATTCTTTATAGATATGGAAGGACTCCTCAGTTCCTTCAGATTTAAACAATTTAAATGCATGCTTCTTTTTTTCATTTCATCCCTAACCTTTTTATTTAGCCACATTGGTTTAGACTTGATTCTTTTATGTTTGTTTTCTATAGGAATAAACTTATGTGTAGACAGCCCACTTTTCTTCTGTATTTTTTCCTTCCAAAACTGCATCCCAGTCTATGTCTTTTATGGACTCCTTTAGCATATTAAAATAAGCCTTTCTAAAAGTCCTAGTTAATCCCTTATACTGTTGCTTCTGGAAACTAATCTCAAATGTGATCATATTATGATCACTGTTTCCTAAATGTTCCCTTACGTGAATATTTGATATAACCTCTACATTATTTGTTATTAGTAGGTCCCCTAACTGTACCACAAGTCTCAATACTCCAATCAATGTCTGGATAATTAAAATCCCCCATAATTAAAACTTGACCTATCTGTGCTGCCTTTTTAATTTGTTGTAGAAGTTGGGCTTCCTCAATTAAACTAATATTTGGTGGTTTATAGCATATCCCTATCAGTAATTTCTATGAACTTCCACCGGATATTTCCACCCACAATGCCTCTATATGGTACTTGGTTTTAACATTGGCTTAACATAAAGACATACTCCTCCACCCGTTTTATTTACCCTATCCCTCCTGAACAGAGTATAGCCCTCCAAGTTGACTGTCCAGTCCTGTGTATCATCCCACCATGTCCCAGTCACCATGTCCCAGTAATACCTTTAATATCATATTGCTCTTTCATTGCTTCTAGTTCTAACTTCCCCATTTTACCTGACAGGCTTCTTGCATGTGCAAGCATGGATTTAAGCCTATTTTCTCCCTTTGTTGTTCATTTTTCCTTTGCTAAGGCTGTTTTTCTTACTGGTTTTAACAAGGACACCTTCTTAACAGCTGTGCTTCCCCTTGCCGCCTCTCCAGCCCCTTGATTCTTATTATATTCCCCCTTACTGCACTCAATGTCTATCCCATAAATATTTTCTTGCCCCTTCCCCCCCAAAACCTAGTTTAAAATCTTCTCCAACCTTCTAACCATTCTCTCCCCTAGCACAGCAGCCCCTTCCTCATTCAGGTGCAATCCATCATGGCAATAAAGATTGCATCTAACTGAGAAAACAGCCCAGTGCTCTAAAAACCCAAAACCCTCCTTCCTGCACCAATCTCTTAGCCACGCATTAACCTCCCTAATCTCCCTCTGCTCCCTGGACTAGCACATGGCACAGGTAGTATTTTTTTGAAAATACGACCTTGGATGTCCTTGCCTTAAGTTTGAGGCCCAGGTCCCTGAAATCATTCTTAAGGACACCCCATCTCCCTCTAACCCGGTCATTGGTACTAACTTGCTCCAAGACTGCTGGGTCATTCCCAGCCGCTCCCAACACACTGTCCACACGATCCACGATATGTTGAACTCGAGCACCAGGAAGACAGCTCACTGTTCGGCATGCACGGTCCCTGTAACAGATTTGCCTATCTACCTTCCTAATAATTGAATCCCCTACTACCACAATCTCCCTAGGTCTCTGACTACTATTGATCCCCTCCAAGTCTGAGAGACTGTTCCCCTGGCTGCTAGAGAAAGAAGTCTCACTCAGCCCTGCCGCTACTGAACAGCCTTCCACAGTATCTTCACCCAATCTGGCTAATCTGCAGGGATTGCTCAGATCAGAACTGTCCTGCCTCTTCCTTCCCCTGCCACCCCTTCTAACTGTTACCCAGCTGCCTACCTGTGCATCCTCTTTTGTCTCTGCTCCACTCCACTGCTCCAGCTAAAGCTAAAGCATCAACAATAAGCTGTAGACTCTGCTCAAGATTTGCAATCTCCCTCAATGTTGCAATGGTCTGCTTTAGATCAGTTAACTGGGCTTCCAAAGAGACCAAGTGCTCACATTTCTCACAGAGGAATGTACCTTGTAACACTTGCTCCAAGTGTGCATACATATGACAAGAAAGGCATTGAGTGAGATTTTCAATCCTGCTCCCACTCATCTTATTATGTATAATTTATCCCCCCTTGACCTACAGTGTATTTGAAACAACTAACCTTAGCTAGCCTGGTCCTGCTTTAAACTCCTGTCTTGTTTAAACTCCTTCCTGGTTTTAACTCTGCACTTAAAAAAAAAACTGCACTTAAGATAAAAATGCAATCGCAAGCTCAATGCAATTGCTTCCCAGCTCCTGTTTAAATAGAGCTCTTATTGGCAGCTGTAATTTTTAATATAACAATGCCCCCCCTTATCGGCTGGTTTAATCACTATCCTGATATCCTTACAAAGAGTGCTAATCTCTCTTCCCTATCAAGGTTATCTTTAAGGGGCTCTGAGGTGCATTTTGTACATAATTTACGGAAATCCCTGAGCATCGCCTGATAGAAGGCTTCAATATGATTAGTCTTAAATTGCAACAGGTAAAACTCTGATTTTAATTTGGGGATATTTACCTCTCGTATGGTACTCTCTTTCTCTATCTCATCCCCGGTACATGTTCCATCCTCAATTCTTCCTGCTTCATCCTCAATTCTTTCTGTTAATGCTTCCTGATCTGATGTGGATAATGTAACTACATCCTTATGAGTGGTTTAGTGGTTGAGCAGAAAGCAGGGGTGCAACTGCGATCAATTCTTTATTATTTTTCATGTATTTTTTTTCTGCAAATGTTTCTTGTAAATTTATTCAGGTCCACGTATAAATTAAACAAATTCGCCTTAGTAGCCGGTGCGAATTTTAGACCCTTAAGTAACAATGCAGATTCTCATGGGTTTAGAACTCTATATGATAAATTAAAAATACTCTGTTTCATTTCAACTTTCGATCTTTACAGACAGGAGGAGTTGCCACTACAATATGAAAGCGCAGATTGTTCCTACTCTTTTGCAGCTTTTTCATACCATACAGAACAATAATCCTCCCTATCCCACATTTAATGAAGCTCATACAATCCTCATTCCCAAACCTGGCAGAGACCCTATATTAGCTTCGTCGTTCTGTCCAATTACTCTGCTTAACTTGGACTTCAAGCTGTTGGCCAAAATAATGACCAACAAGCTGCAAACTATCCTCCCCTCCCTACTCACCGAACATCAACTTGGTTTTGTCCCTGGCCGACCATTCTGTTAAGGGTGTCCATCTGACTTTGGCTGCAGTCGCGGCTTCATTTTTTTCTGCTTCCAATAATATGTTGTTAAGCTTAGATGCGCAGAAAGCTTTTGACTCAGTCTCTTGGCCCTATCTTTTTAAAGTATTGCACCGTTGTCAATTTGGAGGGGATTTTTTAATTTTTTTTTTATAATTTGTTTATTGACAGCATTGCACTTATACATAGAACATATACATGTCACAATTTACCATATTTCCGCTTGTACATTAGACTCAATCACTGAGATATCCGTACGTAAAATGTGCCACACTTTCTTGGTGTGCCAAAGTAGGGGGTTGCTTTTAACCCTAGGTTCAATATCTTGATCAGGCTGATGCAGGAACCCGATAAGCCCAACCTCACCCAGAAATGTCTGTTCAATCATGCAATTACTATAAATATTTGTGCTATGTAGCCAATCTCTCAGATAATGTAACATCGCTGCCAAATTATAAATTATTACATTTGGGAGATTTTAGTAGTCTGCTGTAGCTTAATCAGACTGATTCGAGGAGCACCGCCTCTCCAAATAAACCTTCTGAGGTTGGCGTGGATTTTCTTAACATCTCTCTGGAGGGGATTTTATAGGTCTTATAAGACACTTCTACATGGATCCATCTACCTCCCTACTAATCAATAGTTTACTGAGCTCAAGGGTTGAGATGACCAGGGGGACCAGACCAGGCTGCCCCGTATCTTTACTACTTTTTAATATTTCCATTGATCCCATGCTTCGAGTATTACAAAATTGGAGTGGCATGAAGGGCATTAAAATAGGTCAAGGCAAAATTAGAGTGTCCACATTCGCCGATAATATTATGTTATTTTGGAAGAATTTGGGGAAGTGTCAGGCTACCAAGTTAATTTTGAAAAATCGCAGGCTCTGTTTTTAGGGACTCACCATACTCACCCACACTGGGCTGATGGAATTCCTAGCTGGACGTCAACATACCCAAAAATATTCACAAATTTTATAATGCAAATATCACATCAGCCATTACAAAGGCGGAAACAGAGACAATTGGGTGGAGCCGACTATGCCTCTCCTATGTGGGTAGAGTTTATCTCTTGAAAATGATCACCTTTCCATGACTCCTATACCCATTACAAATCCTTCCTTTATTACTAACTCGAAAAGACTCGTCTAGGATAGACAAAATCTTTTGCACGTTTATCCGAGGTGGCAAAAAGCCTGCATAGGATTAATCAAACTCCAACAGAAAAAAAGCTAACTGGGGACTCAACTTGCCCAATGTCACTCTTTATAATCAAGCTGCACAAATCAGACACCTACGTGATTGGTTGCAGGACAAGTCCACTTGAACTAATACACCATTGGAAGGTAGGTTCCTACAAGGCCTTTCCTTGTGCGTGTTTCTCCACCTACATGACCAGGAGGTGCCGGAGGAAATACGCGATAACCCTCTTCTTATGACCCATAAGCTCTGGTTTCTTCTGTGCCATTACTAACTCCTTAATCCCCATTTTTCTCTACATCTGCCTTTTATAGGTAACCCTGATTTTCAAGACTGCACGGATGGTTATCCCTTCATGCTCTGGTGGAAGGAGGGTATAAGTTATATTAAACCCCTAGTGGATGATGTTGCTAAGCACCCCTTTACCTTTGCTCAAGCTAAAGCTAAATACTTCTTCCTACTTGGCCATGATATGACATTCTTATAATCACAGCATTATATTAGTAGCGCTATCAGACGCTTTTCACCATCGGACTGGCAAAACTCACTAGATAAACTGCTATTTACGGAATCCCCAAAGCATAAAGCCATTTCTCAACACTATAATTTCTTACATATTATGGTTATGAGACATCACCCACGGATTTCCCCTCTCTTACCACAACCACCGTGTTAAAAAAAACCTAGCTAAATCAGTTAAACTTATGCCTTCAGTGATGTATTCCCAAATGTTTATCAATATATTTCACAGAGCATAGACCCAGATTGGTCTATCCTTAAATCACCATTGTCCAAAATGGGGATCCCCTGAGGCAAATTTGCGCCATAGTTTCTGGGACTGTCCAACAATCAAGCGCTTTTGGATTCAAGTCTGGAGATTCTCTACTGAGTTCTTGGTAGATCAGTTCCTTCTAACATCAGAGTGGGCAATTTTTGGTATAATCTCGTCAAGATACGTATAGAGTGCATGGGGGTTGTAGGAAGATGCTCTTAGCGATCTCAGTCGCAGCCAGGAAAAGCATTTTTCAGCTTTGGATCCAGAACTCGCCCCCACCCTTATCCCTGTTTAGAGAAAAATTATACCACATATTCTGCATGGATTGGTTAGAGTCAATGGGCCTGATCCAGAGCTACGAAATTGGCCGAATTCGAGGGAGCGTACGACCGTTTTTTGCGTATTTTCGTACGAAAATTCGCACTGCGCATGCCCAGTATGACAGCTTCCGGTCGGCTGGACGACATGAGCGTATAGCAGTCGTATGGTGTGCGAATTTTTCGCTCGAGGGGCGTGCGTTCAGTACGACGGTCGCCTGGGCGCTCGTTTTACTACAGGGAGGCGGGGATAGCCATTTAAATTGTACAGTATGGGCGTGCTAAGCCCGTACGCTTTGCGTATTATGTGCGAAAATTCGTACGGCCGACGGTAGCACCCAGTGTAGGGTATAGCCGCCGTAAGCAGGTACTTTACTATGGGAGTGTTAGGGGCGTGCATGTTTATTTGCATGGTCGAACGTACGCATTCACCTGCCGTGCGAAATTTCGTAGCTCTGGATCAGGCCCAATGGCGCAAAGAGAGACAATATATAATCACTGATATACTCACAGACAATATTAAAAATCAAAGTCTTGCTTTCACTTAACCACCTGGTATGCCACCCGGATACATGCTCAAGACCCTCCAATTTTGTGGCAAACTAATTAATCAATGAGGTGGGACTGCACTCTCATGGGGCCTGATCCAGAATAACGCCCGCCGTCGCTAGGACTGCGGGCGTAAGCGTAAGATCGGCTTTTCAGCCGATCTGCGCATGTGCCGGGCAGATGTTGCCTGACGTCGCTGCGGCAACGCCCGATCGTGGATCAGGCGTCCGTAGCAGCGCTGTAAGGATGCTGGAGGGGACGTCCTCCAGCGTCCCTACGTTCAGGTTAGTGTAGGTGGGCGGGGGCAGGTAGTTATATGAGGGTGGGAGGGTTGGCTAAGAGCGTATGGCCCCTTCCTTATGCCGGCTGAAGTTAGGGTAGCCTTCAGCCGGCGTAAGAAAGGTTTCCATACGCCCACACAGGGGGAGTGTCCGTCAAAATCAATGCCGATACGCTGTGCACAGCACATCGGCGTAGGTCTGGATCAGGCCCATGGATGCCGCTCTGTCTATATCCGATTATATATTTCTTAATGGCGATCTATGCAAATAATGTATCTATTTCTAACAGTTACACTATCAGAGGCTATGATCTTTTCATCCCTTAAGGGCTTGACACAGGTTGTCGACTTATAGTACAAGCATATATACCTATCATCAAAACTCATTGGCTGTTAAAAATGTTTGTTGTTGACAATAAATTACATTGTTATTTATCTCGATGACACTGTGAAAGCCCTGTATACACTTATGTTTACGCTTCAATAAAAAACGTCTTTAAAAAAATACCTAGCACACATTTTTTTTTTTGTTATTTTTAAAGTTATTTTAAATAAAAAAATAATTTTATCAATACGGAGGAATGTCTGCTTTGGTTATTTTCCCTCCCACCCCTTTACGTTGACTGTGAGTAGAGACTATTCAAAGCAATTATTGCAATTGTGTTACTGTGGTGGATGATTAACAGGTGGGTACTGAACCATATAATAAACACATATTCTCCCTTTCTGTGGGTCAGAGGATCAGATGCAGAATAGAACTGTTACATTGAGGCATTGATCTTTTACTGGAGAAATGACAATTGAGCATGAGGGCCATATTCAAACATAATAGTGAGTTAGGTGTGGACAGATCTGGACTTAACTCACCCGTCTTCTGTTTTTAGGTACCTTATGGCACATACGAGTGCCATAGGGCTACCTTATCTTAAGAAGGAAACTACGCATGGACAATGCCTCTCCCTGCCTCCCCCATGCCACCCCCCCCCCCCCCCCCGTTTTCCATGGTTAATCTAAATCCCTCCCACTTCTAACTAAACACTCTATGAGGCGGCATTATGCCGTGTCTTTCTAAGTAAACCATTTTGTGCGGGGCAATCTACGTACCTAACACGCGTAGTAGGTCATTTCCTAAATATATGCACCTAAGAAGCAGAAGGTTATAGCCCCTGAAGTATTAAACTGTTGTTGCCTCTTTATGTGTTCTACCTTTTGGTCTGTGCACAGGTCTACTTTCAGATTTCCATAAGATTAAAAAAAATTGCCAAAATATATAATAATCTTAAAAAAAAAAGATGGTAAAATCCACCAAGAAATCTAAGTTATTCTTTACAAAAGCTTGCACATTATCAGTACCTTCTCCCTTAGAGAGGCTAATGTTCTGTTTTTAGATTGGGTTTTTTGGAATTAACTTTGCATTAAAACGGTGTAATTTATCCTATTCAGATCTTGAACTAACTAGTTAAGCATTGCACATTTTCTAGCTGCCACTAGCTTGTTTCTTGTATGCATAGCAGGCCACACTGATCAATACAAGTATCCTAAGACATCACATCCTGAGCTCTTAACCACAAGTATGTGACAATTGGAATGTGCAATCACAAGCATCTAATGCTCATATTTCACCCTCTTCGGTTATTGCTAATTTCACCTGTCAACTACATTTAATAGCTACGCAGTTGACTCTGACAAGAGTAACGCAGATGAAATTTATTTTCTTTCATTCCACAAAGATCTTGTTAAATATTGAAAGGGCAAAACTGTTTTTGTTTCAATAAGCAGGAAAAGTTTTCTAGAGTACTTTTTTTTATGAAACTAGTATTTTCTCAAGCATTAGCCAACACTCTGACATGATTTCAATATGCCTATTTTTTTTTATCAATTTAAGGAAAGTGTAATTCAAGCTTTTACAATCATATAATTTCCCTCATATGAGATTCTTTGATTCGATCATCATACAATTGTATTTTCGCAATAAAACCTTGACTGCACTATAACGATGAAACAATATCATCCAACTTAATGCCTATTTTCTGAAAGTGAATTGATCCAGAACTGAATTACACTGGAAATAAATGATACTAGTAGCATTTAAACTCTATGCACAATTTCACTTGTCATCTCCCTCTATTTTAGAATATACCTTTGCTGCATAGCAGGGTCATAGCATAAAACCAGGCTCGCTGCATTGCAGTACTAAAGCCCACAATTGTGTTTTTTATTGTTATTGGGCCGGATCCATACCTATGTTCCCTTTACGTTTCACGCGTTCGTAATTACTCCCCTAGGCACTCCCCTCGGTCGTACGTATTTTTGCCATTTTACGCTTTCCAGACCTTACCTTAACTTGTCCAAGCGTAAATGCTGTCAGCCGTAATGGCTGCACGTACTTACGCGCCTAAGCACGCCCATACTGTACGATTTAAATGCCTCCGAAGCGTAATTACGGGTGACGTATGGATGGCACGCCCCTTCATCCGTAGTTACGCTGGTGATCGTATGCTCGTAAGTACGCTCTGAGTTACGGGTCATAACATCTGCTGTGCGCATGCGCAGAACATGCAAGACAGTGTTTTTACAAATACAGTGAGCGTAAATACGCTAGCGGCCGTAGCTCTGGATCTGGCCCATTGTAACTATGGCACCATTTTGGGGGTAAAAAAGAAGAGGCCGGGAAACAGTGTTTCAGTACTCTCACAGACAGATTCTTCTTGTTCTCATCAAACATAAATTAAGTGATTAAGTGAAAGGCAGACTTCTGTGAACTATAACCTACCCTAAGATTTCCAGCTTAGGTGAACTTAAAAAGGCAGCAGGAAATTTGGATTGGTACACAGTCCATTAGCACTGGTTTTGACACTGTAGTGGCTGCTGTTTTGTTTAGGGTTTTAATATTGAAAAATGATATGTTGGCCCAGGCACTATGGCAAAAGCTGTATGATTGACTTGGTACCTGTTTATAAAGCTGACAATTCAAACATCAACATCAATGTGTAGTAAAATAAATAAATACCTTTACATGTTCCTGCTCCTGGCTCTCTCATCCACTCTGTTTCTGCTGATTCCAGCTCTCTACAACTCTATTTGTCTTACCCGCTGCTCTTGGCTCTCTCCCCGATCTGTTCTCTATTCTGCTTTACCTGCTGCTCCTGGTTTTCTCCACATTCTGTCTCTTTCTCACCCACCTGTACTCTGCTGTTTGCAGTCCTTGCTCCTTTTATCCTTCGGCTTTATCCTGTCCTTCGCTACTTTGCAAACCTATCCCAGGCTCCTGAATCTCTTCCTCATCTGTCTCTTCTGTTCCCAGCTCAGTCCTCCTCGGGGTGTCTCCAGTGAATGACTTGTGTCATTAATTTGGCCCTATATATATATATATATATATATATACCCTCTGGTACGAGATCCCGTCAGAGGATCTCACGCCAGAGGGTACATTTAGGGCTCCATTAATGACATTAGCCATTCACCGGAGACACCCAGAGAAGGAAGTAGCTCTGCTTGTTCAACAGCCTGGTGGAGAAGAGGAGCCGGAGTTCCGATCGTCGACCTCAGAAATGTCAGTATGAACATTTTTTAATATTACTTTTTAATAAATGGACTGTAATGAAGGTGCTTTTTTATACAATTTAATAAAGGACAAATGCTTTTCTAATGTAAAGGTTCGTGCCACAACTATTTTGCACATGCGAATATCGGCAACATTGTTTTTTTTTTTTTTAAAAGGATTGAGGCAGATTTATTATGTATATCGTAGGATTTGGGCCAAGCATTAATCATTTTTTGGGGATCACGGGGCATTTATTATTGACTAAATAGGATAGGGCATACAAATTATGGGCCATATTCAGAGATCCGTGTTCCCGGCCAGTTCCGTGCGTATTTTTAGGTATGTTTCAACTGCACATGCGTAGTAACTTTATTTACGCAATTGACATTGATGATACGCGCGGAAGTGCTTTACGGACCTGTGAATCGCACGTGGATACATACATCCAGATATGCAACGGAAAAATATGCACAGGAGAATTTAAATAAAAATGGGCGGGGGGGCATTTAAATGAAGGGAAGTGGGCGCGATTATTAAGATACGCATGGACGGAGGACATACACGCACAGAACTCCACACTGAAGGTTACAGCTGGTCTATGGAGGCGTAAAAGTCTCCGAGAGCACGGATTAGCAAGGGCAGTGACTGGGGTTTTGGTGGGTGTTCCTTGCTCCATCCGTGCATATATTTGCGGAGCGATCGGGACACGGATCTCTGAATACAGCCCTTTATCTTTATGATGATTGGGGCATATTAATATTTGCTTGATGATGTTTGGGGCATATTCTGTATTTATGATGATTGGGGCAGACTAATTATTTCTTTATGATGATTGAGGCAGACTAATTATTTCTTTATGATGATCAGGGCAGACTAATTATTTCTTTATGACGATCAGGGCAGACTAATTATTTCTTTATAATGATCAGGGCAGAATAATTATTTCTTTATGATGATAGGGGCCATGTAAATGTTTTTTATGAGTGACAGGTGACTTTACTAGGTATTTTTACTGTCTCTGGAACATTTTTTGTTAAAGTTATCCATTAACGTTGTGGCAGCATGCCATTAACCCTTGCTATGCTGCCGCTTAGGGTACTATAAGGCACAGCATGCCCTGGAATACAAATGTATGCTGTGCCTTGTAGTACTAGATGCCGCAGCATGCAAAGGGTTAATTGGTTGCCACGGCTGCCATTTTAATTATTGCCATTTTTTTTTTTATAATAAAAAAAGTTTTTTTAATCATCTCCAGCGATGTATAGCAATTTTTAAAGGGTCTGAATAAACCCTTTAAACCCTTTAAAAATCGCAAGACATCGCTGGAGATTGAAAATCGCAGGGGGAAATCGCCCCTTTTTTTAGGGACGACTTATCTCGTCCCTTAGTAAATCTGGCCCTATGTGCAGTATTTTAGTACCTCTCTCTGTTGTTTAGAAGAACAGAAAATAACTCTATGTACAGGATTTCAGTACCTCTATCAGTTGTTTAGAAGAAGAGAAGATAACTGTGCAGGATCTCAGTCACAGAACTTTATCTAGTGTTGTATTCTGAATTCATATCTCCCTTTGTAGTTCAAGAAGTCTTCCTGTATTTTGCATATTTTTTCTTCTTCTATAATCAGCGACACAAGCTTTACATTGGTTGATGGTTGTCTATAATAGTAATCAGCTTAATGGATCCCAATAAGTAAAAACTTGTTTGACACCGTTTCAACCATTTGTCATACGGTATGTGCTGTATCCATGTCCTTGATATCATCATGCTGGATGGGCTTTCTAAAAATATGTGCATGACTTGTAGTAGGTCCCAAATTCTGTACCTCAGCCTTTACTCATAAATTAGAAGAAAAAAAAAATTCAATTCGGCACCCAGAAACAGAATATAGTGCCAGATAACAGTCACTTGGTCACTTTTATTCTTTAATCCCATATTGGCCTTAAACCCTATTTGAATCTCAGTGTTGGTTAAGATTAGGATATCGATATGTTTATTCCAAGTATGTATAAATTGTTTTAATGTGTTAACCTCTACCAATTCTTAAGGGAAGTTATTCTACTGATTAATTATCTTTTCAGTGAAATAATTTTCTCTTATATTTCTTCTAAATTTTCTGTTGTCCAGTAACTGTGCTTGCCCTTGTGCTCGAATGCCTTTCTTCCTTTGAAATATGCCACCCTTGTGTACCTTGTTAAACCCCTTGATATATTTGATGACTTCATATACCCTCTTAAATTCTCTGCTTAAAGCTACATGTTTAGTTCCTCTAGTTATTCATTGTATGTTTTGTGAGACAGATATGCACCATTATAGTTTTCTTTCTGTGCAGCATTACTAAAGTATTTTTGTCCTTTTGGAGGTATGACCTCTAGAACTTAATACAGTATTCCAGGTGAGGAGATACTATGTGTTTGATGAAAAATAATATGCTTAGATTTATAATCTTGTTATGCAGGTCTTTATTAATGAATACTTGGACACTCACAAAGTGATGGTAATATTGTGAAATTAAATAAAAGAGTTAACACCATTCCTTATGATTTGAAAATGTAAATGAGAATCAGTGCTGCCTAAGCAGGAATGAATATAAACACCTGGGGCTAGATTTACTAAAGTCGATTTAAATCGCCCCCATAAAATTGCCCCACATCGCTGGAGTTGAGGGGCAATTTTTTCCCTAAGCTCAGGATTTACTAAGGGGCGATTTTCTGGGTTGATTTGTAAACTCCAGCGATGTGTATGTATGAGTTTATGTGAAACTCACTGGAGTTTAAGTCGGTGGAGTTCCTGGCACTGAAAAGAAAAAATGGCTGCCGCAGCAAGCACTTCACCCTTGGCATGCAGCTGCCTATAGTACTATAAGTCAAATCATGCACATATAATGCAGTGCATGGTTTGGCTTATTGTACTACTTTTTTTTACACATTTTATCTTTTTTTTCACAGGTCATGGGGGCTTATTAAAGCAAAGTGAGTGCCGATTTCTATTAAATCGACACTCACCCCCATGCGAATTAACTCGGGAGAGTTGACAGCAAATCTCTGACAATTTACTAAATCTCCCCCTTAGTAAATCCTGAGATTTGTATGTCACTCATGCAAAAAATCACTGGCAATTTAAATCTCCACTTATCTCTCACGAGTTTGTGGAGATTTTGCTTTAGTAAATCCAGCGATTTAAAAATCGCTGGTAAACTACTGCAATCTTTGGCGATTTTACTCAATATGACCTTAGCCCCTGGCCTGCACACTGTTGCTCAGCATACTCCCATTACTGGGTATGAGCTGTTGGGCTGAGGCTGTCTCATGCTAGCAGGGATATTGGATGATCCTCCATTTTGAATTTACCAGGTACCTGTCCGCAGCCTGTCTGCTTGTTTGGTACAGTGACTGTTGTTCCTGGTGTGTAAACTTAGCAATGATAATGACTTCTGCTAGTAGTGGGAACTTGGGATTGGCAAGTTAGTACAATTAGGAAGGAGGTTCTATTCACAAGAGAGCCTGTCATATATATATATCACTCTGTGGACAGATAGATTTATATATTCCGGTCCCTGCATTAATTTCTGAAGATGGATTAAAAATGTGATGCCAGCTTTTCAGTTGTTGACCTCTTTAGCTATTTGTTACCAGAGAAAGTGAATACTGTCTCCTATTTTCCTCTTCCTTTGGGGAGCAAACCTAAATAATAATTTAATTCCTAATTTAGGGGCTGACTTCATGGGCCAAATTCAATTAGTGTCGATGACAGGAAAAAGTACACGCTGCGCTTTTTCCCATCATATATGGTTTTAAAAATAGGCTACGCATTCAAATCCTATATTAAAAAAAAAAAAAAAAAAAAAAGTATTGG